>CBVK0100099219.1:14480-26950 GCA_900067695.1 Picea abies
CCCTCCGTGCCCAAAACCTCCAGCAACTCAGTGCCTCCCCTGATCAAAAGCCACAGTGCCCAACTCTGTGCTCACAGCAAGTCCAAAAGTCCTCAGAAAATCTCTCCTCTGTCGAATGATCCTCCCGCCAACCTTCCCCTTTCCCTTATCCCTCCTTCACCGCCTCATGCAGTTACTCCTCCAACCACCCTCCATGCCTGTCCCTTATCCCTCCTTAAATGTTTTATCTTCTTGGGATTCATAGGCTCCCTCTCTGCATACGCAACCATTTTTTTAACATTTTTCATTGGTCTTTTAAATTTATTTCTCAGGTCATTAAATGTGGTACGTAGTTAGAGTATTACTTAATTAATCACAATTATTTTCTTTACTTGATTTTACTTTATAATCTTTAAATATTTATTTAATTAGGGTCGTTACATACACCCACCCTTCAAGAAACTTCGTCTCGAAGTTTAAGGTATCTGATGGTACAAAGGAAAAGAGCATGGTTCACATATTCACAATAAGTAACTGGCATTATCAGTAAGTAAGTCACGAAAGCTCATACATACTAGTGTATATGTACAAGAAATGCATGTGTATCTAGTACATGCAAGTCTCGTGCATGTACTAATAATCAAACCGTCATCCTTTAGTAATTTATGCATGCATTCAATCCAGTCAGCAAGACTAGTCTTTTATAAAAGACAACCATCAATTAATTGTGTGAGAATTCGTTTAACTACAATTGTCTGGTTCAATAATTTATTTTAAACAACTGTGGTTTAGTTACATAATAATGAATATTCATATATACACATTTTTTTTCATCAAATCCCACCACAAGACAGATCTCCATATAGTCTCAACTATTCTACTCATCCTTCCTCCCTAACCTACTTCCAACTCCATTCCTATCCGTCCTCTGCTAGACTATCTTGGAGCGTCAGCTATACTGACCTAACTCCAAATAGAACCCGTAAGTGGAAGTGTCGCTATCTCGACCAAGCTTCCCTAGCAGGCAACTGACAGTCCTCATCACACGACATGGGGAGCGTGAACCAGCACCGTCCTCCTAGGACTTCAGGTTTCGGAGGATACACGGTGGGAAATGCCTCCACCCCTCCTAATCAGATCTAGGGTCCACCCCTACGATGACCCACCCTACAATGGAGGATACACGGTGGGAAATGCCTCCACCCCTCCTAATAGAACCAGGGTCAACACCCTACAATGGAATATACAGTGGCACCGTGTTGCTAGAGGTTTTGTCATCGTTTATTCGGTTTTGGGCAGTGTTAGTACCAAAATCATAGCATAATCATGCGTTAGTCCACATATCATAGCAATGCATCCAAATCAATATAATTTCCCACATATTATTCATACCATAATGTTTCTTAGCAGTGGTCCACATATCCACTTTCATCATCATTATCCCTTGGCTATTTCATAGCCCATAACCTGCAGGTTAGTCTGTAACACAAACTCATACATTTCTATGCATCATCATCATGTAATTGCATACTAGCATCATTTCACTTTGGTATCCCTGTACCGATAAGTTAACATCAAGTTTTCCAATTAGAAATAGATCTCATAATATCCCATAATCGAATTTCGACACCCATTCACAAAATTGTCATTTATCTCAAAATAGATTACATCATATCCAACGTCATCCTAATAGCATTTAATCATTCATTCATTTCTTCATTCTCATAATGTGTCACATCATATACATCATCATCAGTAACATTTAAACATTCGTAAAGTTTACATTCACATAATAGACCGTATTACATACATCATCATCATCAACATTTAATCATTCATAAAGTTTACATTCACATAATAGCTCGCATTCCATACATCATCATCAATAACATTTAATCATTCATAAAATTCACATGCACACAGTAGATCACATCAGGTACATCATCATCATTAACATTTAAACATTCATAAAAGTTCATAAATTTTAAAGTTTAAGTGTAACACTTAGTAGTTTCACTGTGACTAGAAAATGAAGTATATAGTCCTCAAGTAGTCCTTGTTTTCTAAGTCAAAAGGTGGTGTTACATACACCCCACCTTCGAGAAACATGTTCTCGAGGTGGTCAAGATAGTGAGGGATAATCTCATCGTAGTGTCTCAGCATCTTCCCAAGTAGCAGATCCTGGACTATACTTGTCCCACTGGACCTGATTATCCATCACATACATCCTAAGCATGTCTTCCATGACTTGATTTACTCTCTTAGTTTTCCCATCTGTTTCAGGATGATAAGTTGTGCTTAAGTTTAACTGAGTTCCCAATGCTGACTATAAACTTGTCCAAAACCTAGAAGTGAACCTGGAGTCCCTATCTGAAATGATCTTCTTAGGTCTCCCGTGCAAACGGATGACCTCATGTTTCATAATTATTTATAATAATAATAATAATAATATTCTCATTTAAGGTCACAACCTAGCCAAACACCAAATTGATGTATGAGGCCCCCCCTCATTTCTAGGGCAAGAACTACCCTCCATTCATCAATTTGACTACCCAGCCTACAGAGGTGTACATACCCTAGCGTCTTCCAGATTCAAACCTATGTTCATGACCCTCATACCATACCTTCACTCTTATTAAATGTATGTCGCTATATTACGCATAGCAATGACCATTTTGGGGTTAGAAAGGTTGTTAAGAAAGACAAAGATCATAGGTGTAGGTTAAGAGGAAAATCTTAATAAGTATGCAGTCATCTCTACTGCCTCCACCTTTGTGGGGTTGGTAATACAAAGCCTCAAATATTTGGAAATATAGAATGACGATATGAACCTGTGATTTCCTGTCTATATACAGTGAACTGGGAAATGTAGGACAGTGGTGAACTACAATGGATACACTCTAATTCAGGTAATAAAAAAAAGAAATTAATGGAGGGCATGCTAGAGATCTGTGGTTTGAGTCATGCGGCTGCCAAATTATTCCAAGGGCATCGTGAAATTTGGGATTCAACAATGGTGGTCTTGTGAGTCAATGCTCAAGATGATGACATTCAATGGGAGTAAATTGATACAACAACTACTTGGTTTCTTGATACATCATTCTCGTGTGAAGGCTGCATTAGGTCTTAGTCCTGGTGTCGGGTTTAATTCTCAGCACAACACAACGGGCTCTACCTGAGAATTCCCAAATACATATTCAATATTATTATGTTGGTTTGAAGTTTGTCCACCCCTATTGGCAGGTGGAGAAATAAGAAGAAATTGAGAGAGGCAGAAGGGTATAACAATATACGACATTCCTCTGCTTCTCACAGAAACTGCATCAATCAATCGGTTCAGTTCATATCAATATCCATGGAGAAGAAGACAAGGTTTAGGAATTGGGATTACTTGTTATTTTTCTCTGCTGGCAGCAATATAGTGCAACTCTGAACATAAGTATGGCCAAGAAAAACAAGATTGAGGAGAAGGACAAAGGAAAGAGCCTAAACAATGAACACACAAACTACTTTTAGGTCCTCGTGATATAATTTATTTTGTATTAAGGCTTTATAGATATATAAAATATAATAAATATATATAGTTTTGTATCAAATCTTTATATATATGAAAGAATATAATTTCATTGCTTTAATGTGCAAACACCTAATTGGGATTATAATCCCTAGGCTCCAGTTTGGACCTACATATATAGACTGCAGAACTCTAAACTACAGGAGTCAAACAAAAAACCACACTTGAAATTTTGGCAGAAAGGATACACTTGCATATGAAGAGCTATAGTAATTTAGACTTGTTCCCCTCAAGTCCAGACCTAACTTGCAATCAATTAACTCGTTAAATGCAAAGTAAGAAACCGTGGCACAGTCAAAATGGAACCCAAGGGGGAGTCAGCATGATGATGCTCACATTCTAGCTTATGATCTTCCTTTCCAAAAGAGTCCAATATTAGGCACATAAATGACAGCATTACAAAACCATAATCCAGAATAGGAAGATGCAAGCAGGCTTGAATATTGTAGGTCCTTCCCATTTGTCCACTATATTTGACAGTGTCATCCATCCAGTTCAACTATCTTATAGCTTAATTTACAGTATCTATAACTGAGATGACGAATATGTATTGGGAAATGTCGATGATATTTGACAGGTTAAAAGGAAAATTTCAATCATGTTTCACCCTCATGATCAAATCCCAACAACAAACATCCTTTTAACCATATTGAAAACTTCATTCAATGGAAGTATCTAAATCAACATAAAACTATTCAATATCAAAAGTCGGATTCTGTTTTGATCGTCAAATACCACTTTGAGCGCAATATGAGAAGAATGAAAACAGAACTTCAAGCAATCAAGACTTAGGAGATTTAAGTAAAAAGTGAAATTAGACAGAAAGTACAAGGCACAGAGTACATAGTACTTCCCACATGTGTTTAGGAGCCCACAAACACATGGGAAACACCTCCCAAGGTACATAATCTCAACACTATCAAAGCAATAAGGACAAAAAGATTATATCAATTTGATGAGTAGTCTCCGCCAATGGAAAGAGGATAGATCTGTGTTCAATATATGATTTTTTTCATGCAACAAATTGCTCCAAAGTTATGGCCCAAAGACAGTGGGGAAACGAGCAGTTTTTTTTTTGGAGTATGTACCATAGATTATTATCATCAAATGTGTCAACACCAAAGCAAGTATAACCAATTGACAGTGCTGTGTTCAAACTGTGTAACAAAGAACAGTAGGCATGAGGTACACCAACAACAAAATCTAGTGAGCAGACTGTAACCACCTCTGATACATTCAAGTCATATTCATATTGTTTAAACAGTGATGAGAGTGTGTGTTTGGTTTCACGTGCCGAATACCATGAAGAAACATTAATTATCAGTACACATTTGCAAGTAGAATGACAACATTCAACCTTATTCACACCAGAGAATTTAGATTAATCCAATGTGTCCACAGTGCTCAAATACCATAGAGTTATACCAGATTTCAATCATGAAACGGAGGTGAAGATAGATCCACAAGTGCTGGTTACCAATAAAACAATATGACTATGTAAAAAATGTAATCGGTCGGCAAGTGTGTTTGATTACTTAGGTGTATTGGGCATATACCATCAAATAGAAAATAAACCTTAAACTCTGCAATTTCAACCAGTGAATAAACCCTCAAGCAGTGCAATATTGGGTATGGCATTTGGCACTTTAGTTAGGTCGTTTGGGCCACCTTTGCATCGATTAACTTTGAAATGTTTTCGACACCATATGTAAGCCAAAACGTTGCAAAAAGGAAAGATCAAAGACAAGTCTGTTACTTGATTTTACACAGGCCACAAACCCCTGTAATCAAATGCTAAGATGAGTACATTTGCATTTAGATTCATTTAGATGAGAGCTGTAAAGGTTAGAATGCAATCAGATATACAATATTCACAATTTATAACTCCTATCTGGAAAAGATATGATTTGAAACCAGGACATCAGGCTATAAGAATACCATCTCATTAGCTAAGTCGTTTGCCCAGTTTTGGCATTGATTGGTCTTCCTTAATTGGTATAGATCATGAAGCAAGAACCAAACACTATTCAACATGTGTTTCTAAGCATAATCTAGTGAACTTTAATGAAGATGTATGAGTTTAGGTAGTCCTACAGTTCGCCTATCAGATTTGAGAAAGTATTCAACTATTAACGTGATCTAAGATCCTATTTATGCCAACTTCCAGATATACCATAAAACGAAATCAGTTAGCATTAATATAAACCCGAGCAGAAAATATCCAAGCAATTTTCAGATTTATAACAAATTTAATAAATAAAATATAAACAAATGAAATTAATTAAAATATTACTAATTATAATAGAATTGAAATAAGATAAATTAACAATGTAATAACAATTAAGCTAACAATTATTTTAAACTGGAGGATGGGAAACGTCGGACCTTGCATGAGGTCCACGTGCCTCCCTCCACCATTCCCTAATTAGAAGGTTAAAAACCCTAACCGAACCCTAAGAGTTCATTTATTTGTTTTTCTCGTTGGCTATCCATAAGGCAGCCTCACCCTACCTCTGCTGCCATGTTTGTTTGCTTACAGGTTGCAGGTTGCAGGTTTAAGGTGTGGTTTGGAGTTTAAACTCCAGGACGCGTAGAGCACACTAAACTCCCTTGTGCGCTTGGGCTCTGATGTGTTGATGCTTGGTTAGTTTTTGGATGTGTTGAAAACCTGTGGTTGTATAGTGCACAGGACTTTCTCTCTTCTTCGTTGGCTTGGCGTTGGGATTTGATCAAACCGTGTTGTATGTGCAGGTGCTGGTTGATGAAGTGACTCAAGGCTCGGCTTTAGGGTTCGGTGTTAGCGTTGACTTTGGTGCTGCTTTGTGTGTTTGCGCTGTGCTTTAGCCGTTGTTCTATGGATGTGTGTTTTGTTGTCGGTGTATTGAGCAGTGGCTCTGTTTTGTGTGTTTGCACTGAGCTTTGGCCGCTGTTTTTTGGATGTGTGTTTTTCTGTCGGTGTATTGAGCGGTGGCTCCTCTTTGTGTGTTTGCGCTGAGCTTTGGCCGCTGTTCTTTGGATGTGTGTTTTTCTATTGGTGTATTGAGTGGTGGCTCCACTTTGTGTGTTTGCGCTGAGCTTTGGCCGCATAGCGCAGTGGATTAGCGCGTTTGACTTCAGATCAAAAGGTCGTGGGTTCAACTCCGACTGTAGCACGTCAATGGTAGCGCGTCTGACTCCAGATCAGAAGGTTGCGTGTTCGATTCACGACTGTGGTCGGGGAATTCTTCTTGCAGAAGATCTTGTTCTCTCCTACACAAGAAACACGTTTCCAACGGACTATGTGCCGATTGTCTTTGACAATTTCGGTGCAAATGTGGTTGTTGACGGGAATACAGTAAACCTTATCTTGTGGGACACTACAGGTAATGTCCAGATGAGTTTCGTATTTGTTTCTGGATTGGGATAGTTCATTTTCTGTTCAGGATCCATGTTGGGATGCATTTTGATTTGGAATGTCCGTCAGATTCTGTCCTTGTAAGCAGAGTGCCCTACGTGACAGAGGCTCTGGTCTGCTGCACTAGGATATGGTCTTGCCTTTGGCATTGAGGGTTTCTTTTTTTGTTATTCGTTTATTTATTAGTTCGGTGAATTTTTGAGCTGACAAAGCTCAGGTCTCAAGCTTAAATTCATTGTTATTAGGGACTAACATCCTCTCCATGACTTGGGAGGTCTCCTCCAGCCATTTCCATTTTTTTTTGTCATCACAGTCTATCCATTTATTGTTACCCTCATAGCATTCCTGGTTGAATGGGGTGCTCTCCAAGTTACCCTTTTTAGTAAAAGGATCCAAAAAAAAATCATCCAGAAAGGCCAAAAGCTATCCAAAAATGCAAGGGTTTGGGGATTTGAGTATTTATTCTTGACTTGACTTGGAATGAAAATATAGTTGAACGCAAATCTTGGGGCTTGGTGTGTCGACATGACTTCTGGCTTAGGTTTGTTGTTGGTTTTATTGTTGATTACAGTTCCATCCTATATTGGTTATGTATTTGGTTATCGTTCCTTAGTTTATCATTTACAGTCTCCTGGTAATCCATACACTTCCTGGGATGCGTAAAGAAGAATGTTCACTGGAGGATGTTTTGATTTTCAAATAACAGGGAGATAAAAATGTCATGATTCAGGGAATTCAAGAGATAAATTGAGGCATTTCTTCATATCCCGTGCTTTGCAATATTTCTTTCATAACTAAAGGACCTCAGATTGATAATATTCATTTCAAAGTTCAAATAAATTATAACTAGAGCTATGGAAGAGTCAATGATTTCAGTAACTAGTGAAATTTGCAATATTAAATGTTGCCTATCTTACAGTTGTGCATTGACTGCTTCTATTTCTTTTCTTCAGCAATACTAGGGCTTCAGCAATATATTTTCGACTATGCATTTGAAGGTGGACAGGTGGAGCATCCCATTTTAATGACCGAGTGCCCCTATAATCCACTTCAGTCCCGCAGCAAGATGGCAGAGCTCCTTTTTGAGACTTATGTTGTCTCATATTTAGCTTTTGGAGTTGATGTTGCATTCAACTACAAGTACAATTGGGAAATTGTGATAGTGATGGTCTAGTCGTATGTGCAGGCTTTACCACAAGCCATGTTATTCCTGTAAGTTCATTTATCTTTGTCTAATTTTTTTTTATTTTTATTTTTATTTTTTTATCAGGCTGTCATAAATATTTATTGAAGAATTGGATTTTCAATCCCTGGCTGAAAGCCTTTAGATATTAATATCAAAATTCTAGGAGCATTAAGGGTGGATTTTGACCAATAATACTTCATGGTTTCTCTTTCTCTGCCCTTGTTTTAGCCTTTTCTTGATAAATTCCTATTGTTGTCTCAGAAGTTCCCTTTTCTTCTTGTTTTGTTTTCTATTACCATCTTTCTGTCATCTCCTTTTCTTACCTGATTTGATGCCTTATTCTTGAACTTGGATGTCAGGGATGGATACTGATAGGGCTTAACCCAGCTACGATGATTACTTGGGTATTCTTGGGTTCCCATCTTGTAGGCTGTCTCTCAAGAGTATTAGATCATAAATCTCCTTTTCTTTGGTTATTTATGTTTTACCTGTTATATTCTCATTAACCATTAGTCATTATCAGTGGACATCCTTATTTTTATTAATGTTTTATGTTTTATGTGCAGGTTAAGCTAAGCGTGGCTGGAGTTTCTCTAAAGAATAAAAACTACCCCTTTATTTAGTCCCTCGGTTCCAGATTTGAACCAGGGCTCTGATACCAGATGTAATTCCCACAAACACATATCTAACATTTTGATCTTCACGAGCAATTATTTCTTAACAGCATAATACAATATCTAATTAACATAATATCGATCTTCATACCAGAAACTTAAACAATTTAGATTCATCAAATAAATTCATAGCAGAATAAATAAATGCATAATTCAATAGGGTACCTGATTTTGATGCTATTCTCGCTGCCAGCTGCCTTCCTTCTGCTACCTACTACACAGTCCAGTCCTACAAACACATAAAATAATTGCCCAAAACCTCTTGTCCACCCTGCCAACTAGGAAAACAACCTAGCTCCAGGATATCTACAGATATTCTGGCCCTCTGAGCCCAAAACCTCTAGCAACCCTGGTCCAATGTGTAAATCTCATACACAAATCTCAAATCTCTCCCTGGTCCAAGACAAGTAGTTGATGAGTTGGCACATACATGAGGTGTATAGTTGATGATGTTGGTACATATTGATAAGTCATAGTTGATGAGTAGTTGACACATGATTGGTATATACTTGGTACATGGTTGGATGCACTTTTTTATGGTACATGTTGATTATAGGTTGTTTGGTATAGGTTGGTGCATGGTTAATGCACTTGTTTATGGTACATGTTGATTACAGGTTGAGGTACAGGTTGATGCATGGTTGATGCATGGTTTAGATTTATTGGTACAAGTTTACATTGGTATATCTCATAGTGATAGTGTGATAGTGGTTCCATCATTCTACTTCTACTTCATGGTGGTTGGACGGGGAAAGGACAGGTGGTTTTAGCCACCTTCCGGTTATAGCTAGTGAACATAGGGGGTGGTAGCCTCCTTCTAGTTGTAGCCAAAGAATTGGGGAGTTGGAGCTTCCCTCAGGTTGTAGCCTGAGAAACTAGGGGGTTGGAGCCTCCTTCCAGTTGTAGCTGGAAAACAAAGGAAGTTGATGCTTCCAATGAATGTAATTCTTTAGGACATATAAGAAAAATCATTATGTGGTTTTCTCCCAATTTGGATTTCCACATTAAACACTAGTGTATTGTGTATGTGTGTGATTGTTTATTTCTTACTGCTCATTATTGGATAATAATTCTACATTGATATGACATTTGAAGAAAAAGGATTATAATTATGCTATTACTGATTCACCCCCCCTCTTACTAATCCAACACTTGGACATATATAGACCTCTTAAACTCCCCCCTACCCTTCATATATTTCCTCCAAAAAATTATAAGTACCTCCCTATGTTTCATGGAGAGAATCTTATAGTTGAAAAACATATCCATGCCTTTGATCATTTTGTAGATTTCCTTGAAATTGAGCATGATGATGTGTCTATGAGGTCCTTTTCTCATTCCTTACAAGGGGATGCCAAAATATGGTTCAATCATTTCATAGTGAGTCAATTAGCTCATGGGATGAAATTTAGGGAAGTCTTCCTTATATTTCAGGGTGAGAGGAAATCGTGGGATATACTCCTTTCAAAGTTTTATTCCATGAGGAATATGAAAGATGAAATTGTCTCAATGGTCAATAGGATATTTTTCATTTGATATTATAAAACTCCCAAAGAGATCCAACCACCTAAAGGTACTGCCAAGCTAGATCATGCAACATATTTCCATCCAAACTTGTTTCTTCTTCTCTTGGAGAGGAAGTATGCGTCCTTGTATGCATCGTTGCAACATATGTTTAGTGATGCTCGAGAAGTTGAAGATAATTTTAGAGCTTGTGGAAAACTTTCAAATCAGATTGAGGATGAGGAGTGGATTGCAGAAAAACATGATAGTAAATATGAACAAGAAAAAGATGATCTGAAACTTGATCAATTACATGATGAGCAAGAGGTAGATTGTATGTTGTATTTTCTTGAGAAATATCATAATGATGTTTTTGCAGAAAACTATGATTCACATGTTGTTGTCCAAAGTTTTATTGTTGATGACATTGATGAGGTATTTGATGCTCCTATATATGATGAATATGATGATGTTTATGATAGTTATTTTCTTTAGCAACGAATTGTAGGATTTTCATCAAGAAATGTTCACTTTCATAAAACCAATGACAACATTCAGCTTATAGGTCACAGTTACAACATGGCACAAGATGAAAGTAGTGAGTCCAGTTCTCATGGCACGGTTTCATAAAGAATTTAATCTTGTTTATGGTAGTTCATTAACTGAATTGCATGAAAGGGAGAATGTAGTTGGAGAGGTCACACATCACAATCACAGTTTTGTGCAAGGCCTTGATATCAATTTTTATTTATTTGAGGATCCTTTTGCATCATTTTTTGAATCAATGGAAGGGACTAAGTTTTCAGATGTGGTAAATATTGAGTTTGTTTGAAAGTTTTTATTTAAGTTGCCATTAAGCGAGTATTTATTTTTGTTCCTGAAAAAAATATGTGCAATGAGTTCATCCAGTGGACAAGGTCCTTGCATGGTTGCATTGGGTTTTTAATTTCACATGAATTAAAATCTCATGGATTAAATATTAGAGTAGGATGGCTTTCTAATAAGCTCACATTTCTAAGTATCTTTTCAACATTTGGTAGTTTTTCATTTTGGTTTTCAGCATGGTTAATTTCAACAGTAGTAGTTTCAATGTGTAGTACAATACTATTGGGATTTTAGTGTGTACAACGTTTTCAATTTGGAAGTATTATAATTAATAACAACCCAATGGTCTATAGGTTCTTGGAAACCCTCAGGGAGCATGCCATTCTCTATGGAGCCAAATGTTAACACTGATATTTGCATCATCAAATTTTGGCAAAAATAGAATATGTGGCAAGGCACGATGGAAGTTATGGATTTTTTATAGCAAAATGTTTTTTATACACAGGTATCTTGCTAAATAATAGAATAAGGGACAAGTTCATATAGAAAGCACTAAATGTCAAGATCCATTGCAAATTTCCAATCTACTATATGTTACCAAACTCAAACCTAAGCACCAAGGGTGATGTTCGAAGTCCAAATATTTTTATGTTGGGCCTACCTATTTACTCTTATCATGCTATCGAGAGTTATGTCAAGTTTTCAAAGACATGAAACTTCACTCGAATACTACCAAAGATCAATAAAAGATGCAAATGGAAACTAGGCATGAACAATCATGGAACTAGGGTTTTTGAAATTCTCCTTTTGGGAGTCTTTTTTGTTGTTGTTGTGGGATAGGTATCACAAGACTTGTCTTCAGCAATGGAAGAATTTAATACCATTATACAAAATACACTAGTCGAAACAAGGTTCAAACGTGAAAACTCTAAAAACTGAGAGTTCCCAGTGAAATACAATTCACTATGAAGTTTCCTATAATAGACAGTTTGTAGCAAATTAATACGCAACAAAATCATATTTTCATCATATCTTGAAATATAAAAATGGGATTGTTTTGAAATTTTTTGTGTAGGATAAACATAATGTCTTTGATTTTCTAGCCAAAACTTAGCCCAAACCAGTTCTTTGTATGGGAGAAAAGTAAAAAACATCACCTATAGGAAAGTTTGCAATGAATCCTGCAGATGCACTGCAAACTCTAACAGTTTGATAAATTCAAATTATGGGAGGGTTTTCAGCTGTCAGAAAGGGTTCAAATGGTTTCCTAGAAGGTATTTTAACACGAGGGGCATGTTAAGCCCTAATATTGGCTCATTACCACTTAATTGGGGC
>CBVK0100099220.1:0-26941 GCA_900067695.1 Picea abies
CCATTCTTGATTCACCTTCCTTGTGTCCACATCATGAATTTCATGGGATGTATTTTCACTTTCAGGTGTCTTCTCTGTTATGAAATTTTTCAATACTTCCATGATCTCCCCTTTTAAACCATCTATCTTAGTGTCCAACTTAGCTTCCATTGAATCCATCTTAGTATCCAACTTAGCTTCCATTGAATCCATCTTAGCTTCCATTGAATCCAACTTATTTTGTAGTTCATTTATGACCCTACGCATTTCTTCACCTTCATCAAGAGTCCAAGTAGGATTTCCTGGAGGCTTATTTGGTGTATAAGTTCCCTTTTTGGGTGGCATGTTGGCCAAGTATCACTTTTGAACCTTGATTTTGAGGTGGTTCTGCTAGAAAATATTTCTTCTATTGTATCTTCCCATTTTTGGCCCTTCTAGGTATGAAATTTTCTCTTATGTATTTCTATGATATGTCTTCTCTACAATTCCATAGGTCTGATCAAAATTGGATGTGCCAAGTGGAATTTACGGTAACTTCCCCACAACTTGCTGATTTTTGGCCTTTCCAAGAGATCTCACTTGTATAGTGTGCCCCGCACAAAATAATTGATATAAAATTCTGAAACTTGCACCCAAAATACTACAGACTGTCCACAATTGAATGCAACCAGTCCCTTGCAATTTGGATACTCTAAGAAGAATTTATGATTGTTTTACCTGGAACACCTTCTTGAGACCAGTCAATAGGGCTAGTCAGATACCCTATCTGACACAGGGTGTATCTACAAATTTAAGATGATCCAGAAATTGAAATTTTTACCAAATATACAACACTAAATTTTTTGAATGGCCTCCAGAGTTCAAGGTCTGAAACGTTACAGAAATTTTTTTATAGAAAAAGTTCCGCAATGACTCATTTCAGGATGATTCTAGAACCCTATATTGTACAGGCTGTATCTCCAAAAGTATAAGGCCTGAGGAGATGAATTTTGAACCCAACATACTTTGATCCATCTTCTAAATACCCTCCAAGCCATTCCTTCTGAAATGTTGTAGAAAAAAATTTATAGCAAAAATTCCATGGTGTCTCAGATGTAGCAGCGAAACCCCAAGACCTTGAGCTCCGATACCATATGTTAAGAACCAAACATCAATATAGCATAGAAAAACCTTAGGAAAATTAATCGACACCTTGAAAAAGAGATAATTTCAGATAATAAGCCTCTTCGAGGGGGAAACCTCCTTTTACCCCACTTAAATGTTCAAGTNNNAAAATGTCTCCTTGGTATATATAGGAGACTAGGAGGTATAATTACAACTAATGGACTAAAGCCGACATAAATAAAATAACATTACTAATCTAAATTACAACTAATGGCCTAAAGCCAACATAAATAAAATAACATTACTAATCTAATATGCCCCAATTAAGGGGTAATGAGCCAATATTAGGGCTTAACAAAAACTTTACTTACTTTCTTTGTATATGATATGGTTTGTTACAAATCCATGTATCCTATGGCTCCTCCAAATTCTATGATCTATTTTTCCTCTGCATCTTTCTACTTCTATGCTCTACTCTCTTTCATGTAGTGTGAAACAACAATGTTGAACTTCTCTTCTACATTAAATTCTATGTGCTGCCTCTTCCATACTATGCGCTATGCTTCTGCATGCTCTTCACTACACCAAATTTCTGCTCTCTATGGTTGTTCACTCTGTCTCCTCCTACTCACATGATTACTCCTGAGACAACTACCACCCTCTTCTTTGTTCTTCCTTCCTTTCACACGACGAATCCTCTCCCTCATCATCATCACAACTCTCTGTCTTCTCTGGCGGTTATCCTGAATGGGTTCATAATCAGTGGGTGTTACACTCAGATTCCTTAGCTTCTCTAGAAGTCACAAATCTTCATCATCTCTGTCAGTTAAATCCACTCATCTTTGGATTCTTTGGCTTCTAAGTCTCTTCCTTCATGTGACCACCAATGGTGACCAATCGCCTAAAACAAATGTGCTTCCCAATCTTGATTTAGTGAGCGCTAGATCCTTTTCATGATATTAACTTGGGCTATGAGATTCATGTGACCAAGTGATTGCGGGCGTGTCCATAGGTGCTTTGAGGGAAACCCTCTTTTTTCCCCCCAATTCACTACAAGCCTCCACACGTCCTTTCCCTAAAACCATGGTTTCGATTGTGGCCCGCTCAAGAAAAGTTAAGACATGAGTATGTTTTTGAACCGCAATGTGATGGGACCATCGATATCATGATATTGATGGTGCTCCTTCGATCAACGACTTTGATCTATCTTCCTTTTCTTTTTGTTTCCTCTGTCCACGTGCGGTCCTTAATCTCAATGATCATGTGACATGTGGCCCTCCAAACCAATTGACGAGATCAATTTTGCCTTTTGGGCTTCGAGAGTTTCGATTCTCAAACTCTGCTTTCTCCCGAAGAATTTCACCTAAAGTCCATGATCCAATGATGTGTGCCCTTTTGGATCGACGGTCACAATCCCTTTAGGTATTCGGGGTTCGGAAATATCAACTTTCCAACCTTTCAACCTTCCTTTGATTTTCCATGGAGCTGACAATCCACTGATGCGTGTCCCTTTCAGATCAATGGTCGTGATCCTCAGTGATTCGATGATCCATATCTCACCTTCGTAAATCGATATTTCACGATTTCACATTTAGGAGGATGCCTAATGGATGGTCCACGATCTTTCATATTTCAACGGTCTAGATCTCTTATTCAAATACTCAAAATTTGTTCTTCATCATGCCAGATGAATGGTCCACAGTCTCCCTTTGATGGATGGCTGTGATCGAATCATGACCTCTTGTGTCAGGTGTTTGAATGTGAGCCAACCCTGACTCTTCCAACTCCCAATATCCTAAATACTCTAGATCAACGGCCCATGATACTCGGTGATCTAACGGTCTAGATCTTATTGGGACTTCACATTTCACAAATTTGGAGGACTACTCACCTCCCTTCTTCTAACTTTCGATTTTCTGAAACCTGCTCTAGATCAATGAATCACAACTCCCCATGATCTAACGATATAGATAAACTTGTGAACTCAGACATCACGAGTTCCTACAACTCTTACCTTTGAATTTCCAGTCAGTGAAATATTGATCTCTCGCCACATGTCCTTTGGATCCAATAGCTCAGATCTCATCGCGAATTCATATTTTGTAGAGTTGGAGGATGGATCTCAGCCATTAGTGTCTTCACATTTATATTGGATCTGATAGATGGTTGTCCTCAACACTCAAATCCAACAGATCAGATCTATACTTCTCCTCTTCACTTCCTCTAGTCACTAGAATCTGATCTAATGGACATCGGGTATTTGGGATTGGTGATCCAACAACCACTGTCGCTTCTCCTCCTAAGATTGTGCATCCTCCAAACTTGGAAGAATTTCTAAGTTTCAAAGGTTCTGTGAGTCCTGATGACTTTGGGTCTCATCTTTGTTTTTGAGAATGCTATGTCTCCTGAGATTTGGTAGCACACTCTTCTATTAATCATGCCATCATTGTTGTTGTTATTGCCTATAGACATGCCATCATAGCTGCTGTTCTTTCCATCAATGACAAGGACACTTTTCCTATAAACATGCCAATAATCTCCCCCTTTGGCATTGATGGCAACCCTAAAATACTGTACTATTTTTCTTAGACCTCCAACTATAGCATCACCTTTTCTCCCCCGTTGACATCAATGTCAAATAAAACATGCTCCCCTTAAGTTTTTGCACTATTTTTTTGGAGGTATAATATATTCAACCAACACATAATTCCCTTGACAGGATGGACTCTCTTAGGTTGATAATGGGGTCACGCCCAACTTCTGGTGTAAATACTCAAACTGAACTTTTGCAGGCGGTTTAGTGAAGATATCAACAATCTAATCTTTGGATGGAATATAATGTAAAGAAGCAAAAATGTTGGTCACCTGTTCTCTCAAGAAGTGATACTTGATGGGTATATGCTTGGTATTGGAGTGAAATACATGATTCTTTGACACACTGATTTCACTAGTATTATCACAATGAATTGGGATCGGTGTTGTATATTTTACCTCCAAGTCTGCAAGTGTCTGAATCATCCATAACACTTCGGTACAACAAGTGGCAACTGCAATGTACTCAGCTTTTGTAGTTGATAAGGAAATGGAACCTTGCTTCTTGCTCAACCATGATACAAGGGAATCTCCTAAGAAGAATGCACCTCCACTCGTGATTTTCCTTTCATCCACGTAGTTAGCACAATCAACATCTGAATAGACTGATAGTTGAAAATTCTGATTCCTAGGATACCATAGGCCATAGTCAATTGTTCCTTTCAAGTATCTGAATATTATTTTGACAGCTAACAAATGAATCTGTTTAGGTGCAGCCTGATACCTTCCTAACATTCCAACATCATGCATTATGTCTGGATGAGATGTTGTGATGTATAATAGGTTGCCTATCATAGACCTATATGAACTCTCATCAACATCAGGTGAGTCATCATTGTTGCTTAACTTGCATCCAATGACCATAGGTGTGCTCATAGGTGTGAAATCTTCCATTTGAAACCTTTTCAACATTTGTCTTAGATATTTCTCCTGAGAAAGAAATAATCCTTCAGACCTCTGAGTAATTTGTAGACCGAGAAAAAATGACAGTTCCCCTATCATATACATTTCAAATTCAGACTGCATGGCAGAAGCAAACCATTGTACCAATGAAGCATTATTGCTTCCGAAGTTGATGACATCTACATAGACCAACACAATGAGAAAATCATTACCCTCTATTTTGATATATATATTGTTGTCACCTTTTCCTCTCTTGAACCCTTTGTATTGAATATACTTATCCAGTCTGTAATACCAGGCACAAGGATCTTGTTTCAACCCATATAAGGATTTCTTCATCTTGCAGACAAAGTCAGGGTTATCTGACAGTTGGAAACCCTTTGGTTGTTCCATATAAAATTCTTCTTTTAGATCTCCATTTAGAAAAGATGACTTGAAATCCATTTGATAGACTTTAAACTGTTTATGAAAAACATAGGTGAGAAACATTCTAATAGATTCTAATCTTGCTATAGGCACAAATGTTTCATCAAAATACAATCCTTCTATTTGAGCATATCCTTTGCAGACTAATATAGCCTTATTTATTACAATATTTTCTTGCTCATTCATCTTATTTTTGTAGACCCATTTTGATCCTATTACATTTTTATTTGCTGGCCTAGGAACGAGTTCCCAAGTGTCATTCTTTTCAATTTTCTCCAGTTCCTCATTCATTGATTTTAACCAATTTACATCTTTACTAGCTTCATTAAATTTCTTGGGTTCCACCATGGATATGAAGGCCATATGTGATTGCTCAGCGTGTTTGATTATCCTTCTCCTGGTTTTTACACCATTTTCCTTCTCACCAATTATCTAACTTTCAGGATGATTCTTTTGAGTAATTCTGGAGGAAGGATTTAATGTTGATTGTTGTCCCGACTCTTCTTGTTTGGGTGTCTCTTTTCCATCTGATTCTTGGACCTATTCATATTTAGTTTCAGTTGTTTCCTCTGTAGTAGACTCAATATTGGTCACCTCTCTTACTCTGACTCCTTCATCAACCTTTAAATCAATGCGATCAAGTAATTTATGCAATCTTTTATTAACACATCTATATACCTTACTATTGGTAGCATATCCTAAGGAGATGTCTTCATCAGACCTGTCATCATACTTGCCAAGGTTTTCATTATTATTATTTATGTAGCACTTACTCCCAAAGACTTTGAAGTGTTTGATTGAAGCAGGTCTTCCATACCATAGTTCATAAGGTGTCTTGTCACTATGTGGTCCGAGGAGGGATTTGTTAAGAATATGGACTATTGTGTGTATTTCTTCTACCCAGTAAGTTTGACCAATGTTCTTCTCATTCATCATTGACCTGGCCATTTGTTGCATTGTTCTATTTTTCCTCTCAACTAATCCATTTTGTTATGGATTTCCTGGGATTGTGTATTCTCTCTTGATCCCATGTTTATCACAGAATTCCTTGAAATCACTTGACGTAAATTCTCCTCCCCTGTCTGATCTTACTGCCTTTAACCTATTTCTTGTTTGATTCTCAATTAAAGACTTAAATATTTTAAATTTCTCAAATGCTTCATCTTTTTCTTTGAGAAAAGAAAGCCAAGTAAGTCAGGAGTAATCATCAATGATCAACATAAAGTAGTTTGCCTTTCCCATGCCTTCTTGTCTTGATGGTACACATAAATCCATATGAACTAATTGGAGTGGTTTCTTTGTTGAAGTAGAGATCTTGGATTTAAACTATGTCCTAGTTAGCTTTCCTACTTGGTAGCGTTTACACACAGAGTCTTGTGTCTTTGATATTCTTGGAAGATCTTTTTCCGCCTCAAGATTTTTGATCTTGATTAAGTGGTAAAAGTTTATATGTCCAAGTCTCCTATGCCATAACTAGATTTCATCATGTTTTCTTAGATGACATTATTCTTTATCTTCGTTTAGAACATATACATTATTTTCCATCCTTATGCCTTTAGCCACCACTTGTCCTAAGTTTACAGACTTTATCTTACAATCCTTGGAAGTGAACACCACTTCAAATCCTTTGTCACACATTTGAATTACACTGAGAAAATTATGTTTCAACCCATCTACAAGGAGGACATCCTGGGCTTTTCCTTTACCATTATTCCAACTCACCATCCTTTTACCCTTGATTTTACCTAGTTCATCATTTCCAAAAGTTGAATTTTCCTGTTTTTCTTTTACTTATAGAAATAAACTTATCTGTGTCTCCAGTCATGTGCTTGGAATATCCATTGTCTATATACCAGGGTGTCTTTTTGTTTTTGAGCTGAAAGTACTAGACCACATTTTTCACTATCATTCTTTTTCCATGTGATGACATTTCTAGCTAAAGGATTTATCCTTGGATCTGCCTTGTACTTCTTCAGATGGAAGTTTGCAACTTTGTGGCCGAAGTTATGACAATTATAACATTTGAGCTCACTGTTCAGTAGGTCAAAGTGATTGGTGCTACATTGTCTATTCATTGGCTGCTTAG
Source organism: Picea abies (assembly GCA_900067695.1). NCBI lineage: Eukaryota > Viridiplantae > Streptophyta > Pinopsida > Pinales > Pinaceae > Picea > Picea abies. The sequence continues at coordinate 7,091 of CBVK0100099220.1, forward strand.
TTCTATGTTGTAAAGATTGTTTATTTCTTGACCTCCTCAGTTGCATGTCTCTAAACTTAATTTGATAATTTGCAATCTTATGACCAAAATTAGAATAGTAAAAATAGTAACCATGGAATAAATTTTGGTACCTAAAGGATGGCCTTCTTCTTGGCATTTGTTGCTCCATCTTCTGATCTCTTTGTTTTTTATCATGTATCATCTTGTCTTTATTAGGTTTTGGTGACAAAGTACTCTCACAGTCTATTCTCTACTGACTTGGAACTTGATCATCTTTATTGGCTCTTTTCTTTTTGGATATTTGCTTCTTGAACCATTTACATAACCTAAACTAGTCTTCAACAAAGGAGATCTTTGTTTTCTCAGAATGTCATTTAGTTTTGTGGTGGATTTAATGCTTGGAATATTTTGGAGATACAATGTTTTCAGCTTCTCCATCTCTTTTATGTTTTTTACTACCTCTTCTTCCAAGGCTTCAAATCTTGCCTTCTTTTCTGATAAATGTTGTTTCAGAATGTCCTCTATTTTATTTGTCTCTTCTAATTCCACTTTTAGCAGGGAAAAGTCTTGATCAGGTTCTTTATTTTCTTTCTTGAACTGTATCAACAATTGTTTTTTCTTTTTCTTCTTAGATCCGAGTCTAGCAATTTCTTCTAGGGCACTGATGAGTTCACCTTCCAAGTCAAACACAACTTCTTCATCATCAACATCACTTCCTATGATTTTATTATCATAATATTCTTTGGCCATAAGCATAAATTCATTAATCTTATCTTCACAGGAAGAGTCACTATTAGTGTTTTGTGAAGAGTCATCATTGTTTACACATAAACTTTTATTTTTACCAAATCTCTTGGGTTTTTACTTCTTTTCACCTTCAGAATTATGATCCTGTTTCTTTTGTGGACACTTAGATGCAAAGTGATCTATCTTCCCACAGTTAAAACATTTGAAGGGAAATTTGCCTTGGTACTTTCCTGATCCTTTCTTTAGTCTTCTCACAAATTTTGCGTCAATTTCATCAGTCTCAGAATCCTCATTCTTATCTCCTTTAAATGATTCTTCTCTAGAGGTGGGTTTATCTTTTACTATCCTCATTTCATATACAGTCAACATTCCTAGAAGTTGATCAAAATACAAAGATTTTAGATCATTAAGTTCTTATATATCAGAAACCTTTGGGTTGAACCTATCTGGCAGAGATCTCGAATTGTTTGAACTAAAGAGGCTTCCTCAATTTTTTCACCAAGTGCTTTCATTGCATTTACTAGTTCTTCAACTCTCAGAAAGTACTTCTCAACAGTTTCATCCTCTTTCATCTTTAGCTGCTCAAACTGTACTCTATAGGTTTGAATCTTGGTGTCCTTTACCTTCTCATTACCTTCATAACTTCTAATGAGTTTGTCCCACATTTCTTTGGCAGTTTATAAGTGCACAACTTTTACAAATTTTTCTTATGAAAGCCCACTCAGAATAGAATTCATAGCCTTAGTGTTGAAGCTGAATTCTAGCTTGTCATCCTTATTATCTGGTACAACCAGCTTTACATAACTAGTCTCTACCACATCCCAGGCATCTTCACCTAAATACATTATGTAGGTTCTCATCCTAACTTTCCAAAAGGCAAAGTTTGTTCCATTGAACAAGTGGGCCTTATTGGTTGAAGTTCCTTCATGGCTAGTCATGTTTAAGCTCTAGTATCTACCCTTAGATAAAAGGAACCGACTCTGATACCAATTGTTGGACAACTAAGATGGGGGGTGAATCGTTTGTTACCATGATTAAATAATTATGCCCATTTTAAACTCTTTATAGAATACTCAATGATGATCACAATAATGTAGGGAAGTAAGCAATAGAATATTCAACATCAATCACACACATGAAATATATAGAGACAAATATTTCCTGAAGAAACCCATAACGGGAAAAACCTCTTCTTCTTGATATGATAAGTAATATTTATTTTCTAAACATTATCATTCTTATGAGCTCCAACCCCTCTAGAGACTACAACCTCTGTTTTACAAGCAACAAATTGATGAGAGCACCAACTCTCTAGTTTCTCTAGCACCCACTAGAAGGAAGCACCAACTCCCTGAGTGTTCCAGCACCAGTTGGATTGAAGCACCAACTTCTAGTCACACAGGCACCAACCTGTATAGCAGAGAAGAATAGTTCTCCCTTGCACCACCCTACCACCCTATTTTTTCTGGATGCAACCAGATGGAAGCTACAACTCCCTGTGTTCAAGCACCCACTTGAAACTTCTTAGGACAATAGTCCTCCCTAGCACCTCCCTACCACCTTGGGATATAAAACTTTACTTACTTGCTCTTTCTCTGATATGGTCTGTTACAGCTCCATGTCTCCTCTAGATCCTCCATCTTCTATGCTTTTTTCTGCCTCTGCATATTTCTTCTTCCATGCTTTTCTCTCTTTCCTACAGTGCGCAACAACAATGTTCAACCTCTTTTTTGAATTAAAGTCTTTGTGATGCCTCTTCCATACTATGCGCTATGGTTCCGCATACTCTTCACTACACCACAATTCTTGTCTTTTTGGTTTTTCACTCTGTCTCCTCCTACTCACAGTATTACTCGTGAGCCAACTACCAACTTCTCTGTTATTCCTTCCTTTCACATGCCAATTCCTCTCTCTCATCACCATCACAATTCTCTATCTTCTTTGGAAGTTATCCTAAATGAGTTCATCATCAGTGGGAATTACACTAAGATTCCTTGGCTTATTTGGTAGTTGCAACTCTTCATCATCTCTGTTAGTTACAACTAGTCATCTTTGGCTTCTTTGGCTTCTAAGCCTCTTCCTTCATGTGACCACCAACGATGACCAATCACCTAATCAAAAAGGCACTTCCTGATCTTGATTTAGTGAGCACTAGCTCCTTTTCACAATATGACCTTGGGCTATGAGATTCACTTGACCAGACGATTGCGGGCGTGTCCATAGGCAGTTTGAGGGAAACCTGCTTTTCTCCCCGCAATTCACTATGAGCCTCCATGCGTCATTTCCTTAAAACCATGGTTTTGATTGTGGCCTGATCAAGAAAAATTAAGACACAAGCATGTTATAGCCCCACAATGTGATGGGACTGTTGATCTCACGATCTTGACAGTGCTCCTTCGATCAATGGCTCCAATCTATCTTCCTTTTCTTTTTCATTCTTCTGTCCACACGCGATCCTTAGTCTCAATGATCAGGTGACATGTTGCCCTCTAAACCAACAGCCGAGATCAATTTCCCCTTTCGAGATTCGGGAGTTTCGATTCTCAAAATTCGCTTTCTCCTAGAGCATTTCACCCAGAGTGCACGATCCAACGATGCGTGTCCTTTTTGGATCGATGGTAACACTCCCTTTGGGTATTCAGGGTTCAAAAATCTCAACTTTCCAGCCTTTCCAACTTCCTTTGATTTTCCCCGGAGATGACAATCCACTGATGCGTGTCCCTTTCAGATCAACGGTCATGATCCTCAGTGATCCGATGGTCCAAATCTCACCTTCATGAATCGATATTTTGTGACTTTGCATTTCAGAGGTTTCCTAATCGACAGTCCATGATCTTCCATATTTCAACAGTCTAGATCTCTTCTTTGAGAACTCAGACTTTGTTCTTTGTTGTGCTAGATCAACGGTCCACACTCTCCTTTTGTTCAATGACGGTGATCAAATCATGACCTTTCATTTAAGGTGTTTGAAAATGAGCCAACCCTGACTCTTCCAACTCCCAATATCTGAAATACTCTAGATCAACGACACACGATCCTCGATGATCTAATGGTCCAGATCTTATCAGGACTTCGCGTTTCACAAAGTTGGAGTAATAATCACCTCCCTTTTTTCGACTTTCATTTTTTTAAAACCTTCTCCAGATCAATGACTCACAACTCCCCATGATCTAACGGTCTAGATTAACTCGCGAACTTGGACATCACGAGTTCCTACAACTCTTACCTTTGAATTTTCATTTAGCGAAATGTTGATCGCTCGCCATGTGTCCTCTGGATCCAACGGCTCAGATCTCATCGTGACTTCACATTTCATGGAGTTGGAGGATGGCTCTCGGCCATGATCCTCTTTGTAGTTATAATGTATCTGGAGACTGTTGGTCCTCGACGCTCAACCAATGGATCAGATCTGTACTTCTCCTCTGTGCTTCCTCTGGTCACTAGAATATGACCTAACAAACATTGGATATTTAGGATTGGTGATCCAATGACCACTATCGCTCATCCTCCTGAGCCCTTGCATCCTCCCGACTTGGAATAATTTCTAAGTGTCAAAGGTTCTGCGAGTCCTGATGACTTTGGGTCTCATCTGTGTTTTTGAGAATGCTATCTTTCCCGAGCTTTGGTAGCACACTCTTCCAGTAATCATGCCATCGTTGCTGATGTTATTTCCTGTAGACATTCCATCTTCACTGTTTTTCTTTCCATCAATGACAAGCACACTCTTCCTGTAAACATGCCACCAAACAAAACAACATAGCCAAGAACCAATACAAATTGGATCTATGTAACAATGTATATCAGGAAGTTTCAAACTCCATCGCAACTTGGGTTATTTAGATAACATTTGGTAGATGCCAAATATGTCCCTAGGGTCTTCATCTTGATCCTGAACCAGTATAATTCTAACAATATGAATACATGTGCTGATGTTGAACATGGTAGAAACCACTTGATTATCGATCATTGATGTATACTGTTAACAAGCACGAGAGATATCACCATTGATTTTAATGAATCTCAAGGTACGCTAGTAGAATCCAATGGGTGGAAATTTGTGAGCTGAAGTCGAGCACTATGGAATCATTTGATTAGAGGTCAATGATGTTAACCCATTATCGAAAAAGAGGAGACCTTCCATTGAGGCATGCAAGTTCCAAGGTACTAATTAGTTTCTAAGTATAATTCCTGTATGATGTACTAAATTTGACAAGAAAATACTCGTCAAAGGAAGGTCTTGATGTATCCCCCATCATCGACACGAAACTGACACAGGATAATGATATAAGATGAAATATCAGATGTGAAGAGACTGACATGGGTATGCATACTACAGAGTGGTTTATACTTCCTTTGAACATTGCATGGAATGAAAATTTAGTTGGAAGGATTGACTCAATGAGGAACGGATCCAAACATAATGTGATGATCTCCATAGTGTAATGACAACCAAAGGTTCTCTTTGAAGGAAAAGAGTGTGACAACATAGAGTGTGACGACAACCAAAGGTTCTCTTTGAATAAGAAGACATATAGACTTCAAATGACTCAGAGATAAGTAGATTACCCAACTGTATGACACAATGTAGACATGTGCCATGTTCAAGGGAGAAAAAAAAGAGTTTCCATAAAGGTTTCATTAAACTTGGCCCACTTCCCAATTTTCACCTTGGAAAGGCCTCCTTATACAAGCTTTGAAAGGCTTAACCACCATGATTAGAATAGGGAATTGGTTGAGGATTTGGATCATTATGTTAGGATTTGATCCTAGGATAGTTCCATAAGATAATATTCGATTCAAACCAACCTCGTCTCCAAGAGTTTCCCCCTTAGGAAAAGGTGGGAGATCCCAAATTTTCCTCAACCAAAAGTAGTTCTCCCTTATAGTTAGAGATAGAGAGCTATAACGATCCCTAAATAAGTTAAGGGGGGTGCTACCCGCTATGGTAGCACTCCCCAAACATGGCCAGGGGTGCGCTATCCTTCCAAAATTCCCAAAAAACGTTGATTTTCCAAGTAAAATGTATGTTTTTGGCCTTGAAATGATGGGTTTCTTGCTCCAATATGACTTAGGGATCATGAAAAATATTATTTGATGGTTTCAAGGGGTTAAAACACATAGAAATACATATAAAAGTGCATGCTACACTTATTAAGGTGAATATGGAACTTGACGACACTTGCGACACTTACTAAGGTGCATACTACACTTTTATGACTCTTGCGACACTTAGGGTGAGATACTTAACTGTCGCATTTTGATGTGTAACAATATGGGTGAAAGATACATGTTAAAGTGCACATGTTATGTTCTAAATCCATGTTCATGAAACATAATCCAAAAAAGTATCATTTAGAGCATAATACCCTAGTTTTTAACCACATACCATGTAATAAAGTAGTTTACAATGCCCAAGCTCCTAATATTTGGCCATGAAACATATCTTAGGTGAGGAACCATACCCCTAGTTTGGTGAAACTTTGAATAGGGACCATGTACCACCCCTAGCCAAAATATTCTATCTAGAGGACCTATCTTGTGTTCTAAGGTAGCATGCATGACCCAAATGCCTTAGGAGTAGATCATTTAGGGCCCAAGACACCAAATTTTGTCTTTGTAGTGTGGCTTGGATAAGGAGAACATCCCCTAGTTTATAAAACCTTGGAATCAAGCTCATATCCTAGTCTTATACCAAAGATACCATCCAAATGGAATGCCTCACAACCTAGGTCTCTATTCATTTCCCATGTGATTTAAAATATCTTGCATGAGGAGGACCACCCCTCATGTGATAAACCCATAAAATAGTCCTATGAATTTAGGGTATTAATAGCTTATGTTTAGCCTTTAATCATGTTATGTGATAAGAGACTTATTGTTAGCACAAAAAACCTTGGAATTATGACAATACCACTCTTATAAGCCAACGATTCCTTCTAAAGGGCTTGTATCATAGTTCAAAACCCATTCCATGGCACATAAGTTGTAAAATTAGTTTATAGGGCCAAAACCCCTAGTTTTGGGACCTAAACAATTTGTTGAGATAGAAGATGTCCTTGGTAAAAAAAAATTTAGAATCAAACTCGTATTCCTATCATGAGATAAATATTCATTGTTGATGTCTCATGTCATGATCGAGATACTCTAACTTTCCAATGAGCCATAAAAGTATTGTATATCACCCAAGATCCTAGTTTTTATCTTTGGACCATGTCTTGGATAAGGAGACCCATTCCTAGTATGTCAATTATTAGAACCAAATTGATATACTACATGTGGGATAAATGTTTCTTCCTAAGGTGATGAGAATGACCCATGGTTCCTAGAAATAGAGTTTTTCCTAAGGTAATTACTCTAATCTATGTCCTTGGTGATGCAATGCATCCCATGTATGGTAATTTTGGAATAAATATTTCTTCTTGAGGTGTTGTGTCATTATTGAGACATTGTTGACTTCCCATGAGTCCTAAAAGTAGTTTATATTGTATAAGCTCCTAGTTTTTGTCTTTGAACCATGTCTTGGATGATGAGATCCATCCATAATGTGCCAAACCTTGGAATCATAAACATATTTCATTTATGGGCTAAAGAGTTTTTTCAAAGGCCTTTTTCTTAATTGGGGGCCTTATGCACAACTCACAACCCATAATGTAATAGTTTTGGCCTCAGATAATGTCCTTAGTGAGGTGGCCCATCCTTGACCTATGCTAAACCTTGGATTCAAGCCCATTTCCCACTCCCATGATAAATATTATGTATGGATGACCTATCTCATGGAGTAGTTATCCTTTAATGGCCTATGTATCTTAGATATAACATTAGGGCCCAATTCCTTGTTTTTTTATCAGTAAATAATATTTTGGGTTAGGAGATCCATCCCTAGTGTACCAAACCTTAAAATCGACCATGTATTACACTCTTGTGCTAACGATTACTTCTATAGGGTCTATTGCATTATCCATAGACTTACACATTAGCCATGTGCCTTAGAATTCTTGTCTAGGGACTAGGCCCCTATTTTTATCCCTAAATGATGTCCTAGGCCAAGATATTTTTCTGTGGTATTTCAAATCTATTTGAGTTTGGAAATCCTCCCATACCGTCATTGTATGTGTCTAGTCTTACCATGTTAAATTTAAGTCCATACAAGCACAAATTGAAAAAATTACAACGTTGGACCTATTCACATGTTAGTTATAAGCATGGTCAAGTACATGAGCAGGCACGCCTTATTTTTGGGTTTTGATAGAATAAAAAAATATTATTTGATTATATAATTGTTTCTTTGAGTCATTTATGAGTCCATAAACCCTCCCATACTATCAATGCATGTGTGTTGTCCTAGCATGTCAAATTTCAGTCCATAAAAGCACAAATTGAAAACATTTCAACATTGGCCCCATTCACATTAATTATTCTATAAGTTTGTTGTTTGATTGTCAAATTGTTGGTGTGAGTCATGTTTTATTCCAAAATCCCTCCCATACCATCAATGCATGCATCTAGTCTAACCATGTCAAATTTCAGTCCATACAAGAACAAATTGGCAAAATTTCAACATTGGCCCCATTCACATTAATTATTCTATAGGCTTGTTGTTTGATTGTCAAAATGTTTGTGTGAGTCATGTTTGCATCTGAAAACCCTCCCATACCATTATTATATGCTTCTAGTCTAACCATGTCAACTTTCATTCCATACAAGAACAAATTGAAAAAATTTCAATGTTGGCCCCATTTACATGTCAGTTATAAGCGAGGTCAAGTACATGAGTAGACATGCCTTATTTTTAGGTTTTGATAGAATAAACAAGGAATACTAATTAACCCTGAATGCAATTCTCTTGGTTTCAAGAATAATTAATTCTCTACTGAATAGGGGCAACCGTGGAAGATCTAATTATGCCCCCCCCCCCCCTTCTCACATCACTCTTAATTCCCCCATACCTAATTTGACGTAATAAAGAAAATGTAACACACTACATACAAAAATGGAATAAAACTTAAAAACACATTATTAACCTATATAAGTAAACTCTTAAAAAACAATAAATCATATAAATACTAAATATATAATTAATAGAATAAATCATAGAAAACATATAATCACATACCTCGTACATTTCAACATTTAAATATCATTCATCTTATTCTTCATCCAAATCAACATCTATATCATGCTCTAGTTCAGAATCAATAATGATGAAAGGATCATTTATATCAACATCATCATCAATGTCATCAATGAGAACATTGTCTGCTACATTTCGATGATAAACTTCTCTGACTTCTTCATCTAACACATCTACAACCCCTTGGTCTTGATCTGCATCATCATATTATTCTTCAATATTATCTTCTTCCTCTAAATGATTATACTTTACTAGTCTTCCTCTTGGATCATATCTAACAACAAATGACCAACCTTCTTTACCTTGTACCTTTGAGTAAAAGACTTGCTCACATTAACTTGGAAGAGCATAAATCTCTGTACTTGGTTCAAATTCCCTTGTAGTAAGCATGGTAAATCCATTAGCATGCTCAATAATAGTTCTTTTAGGATTACATTCATGCATCCATAGCTTGTACCATTTGATCTCAAACAATAATATTTTAAAGGAATTAAAATCACACTGAATTATATCCTCCAAATACTCATAATACCTATTTTCAGTTTCTTGTGGATGTCTATCACTTCTATAGGAAAAATTAGTGACCTTAAACACTGCAATTATCCTGCAATCCAAGGTTTTCATCTTATCGTCCAACTTTCTGATATGAAATTTATGACCATTACACCATATAGCCTTGTGGTGTTTCAACTGTAACATGGAAGACAAGTAAAAAATGCATTGTCAATTAATAAACGTCATATAATATGGACTTAGTAAATATATATTTCAAAAAATACTTGGGTGAATATACTTTCCTTTTAATCTTGTAAACCAAAGGCTAAATCAATTTTTGTTTGCGTAAGATCAGGAAATTCATGTAGATAATGATGCAATGTTTTAATCATCTTACTGACCCCTTCCCATGATAACCTACCATAATATTATTCACATCATTCTGTCCAATCCTCCATCCAATAAAGATTGTTTGCAATCTATAAATGTAGAGCATCCCACTCTCGACCAACTATATGAAAAAATAACAATTCAATATCATTAATTATCTATTATTGGAAAATTTTAATATAGTTGATGGAAACAAAATAAATAAACGAGTATGATAATATAAAATTAAAAAATTAAAGGTATAATATATTAAATCTACAACATATAATTACCTTTCACGGTCCTCATTCTACCTTTCCCCAATAGGACCTCCCCTTCAGATTTGTTGATGGAGTCGAGATGCCAAATGCAAGGCACATTCATATTTTCTGCTAATTTAGGAAGATATTGACTAATATACACCATGCATCGATACACCATATATCCCTCCACCATAGAACCCTCAATATGCACTCTTTGTCTAACAAAATGCTTCAATGACTTCAATTACCTCTCCACCATCCACATCGACTTTGTGTGTACTGGTCCACATAATTAAATCTCCTCAATTTGGTGTATGAGGTAGTGTTCTTGTGCATTGAAAAATGTAGGAGATACATACTTCTGCATTTCACACATTAGTCAGGGAATTTATCTCTTCCAATACCTTATATATTCTTTATGGATTTCTTTAGATGAAATCCACCTACAAATGATGCAAGAAAATAACAGGTTTGAAGAATATCAAGGCATATATAAAATTGCAGATAAAACACAATATGTCAATAAGTTCCGCTACAAATCACTGAAGAAACACTTTCCATATAAAACTGCATTACTTACCTCATGTATTTTCCAAGATCATATATAACTTGTTTTATGTTGTTGTCAAAGTTGTCTAGGAGAGATAGAGGTAGAACATACTGTAACAAAAATAAAATCATTAATATTTATTTCAAAATATGAGAAAAACATTGCTAAAAAGATGTATACCAATATGGAAATATACCTAATAATTACCATAATGAATGTATGCCAGTCATGTGTTTTAACCCCACCAAAATCACCTTTTTTTGTTAAGATATTTTGTATGTTTGACGAAAACCCCATCATAAACCTAATTTTTTGAATGACCTCTTTTACACCATTTATCTGTTGGTCTGTTAATAACCATGGAATACTAATATTTTGTTCTTGACTTTGACCATTAGAATTAATAATCACACTTTGCAATGCGTGATTAGCTTCCTGAATGTCACTAGAAATCTTTCCAATTCTTTCTTTGTCAGTGCTTCCATCAAAGATTCTCCATAACAATTTTGTTATATTCTTTCTGATATGCTTTGTATAAAAAATATGAACTATTTGTAGGTTCTCGTAGTAGGGAAACCTACTTAATTGTATGGGGTAACTTTTCATTCCTCTTGGAATCCCATTTGTTCCTTAACGACATTCATGAAACATAAATGAAATCACATTAACACTAATTAATCAATATAGCTACATACCACACTGAACAAAATTCACTAAAAAAAAATCATAAGATTTATATATATGATACATAAATAATTTGCATACCTTGATGATTTCTATTATATTCCAACTTCAATAGGTGAGGTGTCATTCTTCATGTTTTTTTTCCATTCTCCTCTTTACCATTGAATTTTTCTTTCTTGGTAGTTCGATAACTATGGTTCTTAGGTAGAAAGTGTCTATACTCATTAAAAACCTCCTTTCTTAAACTTCTTGAATGACGAGACTTTATCCTAGTACCACAAACTGGACATGAAAATTTACCCTTTGTTTGAAGACTTGCAAGATATATGAATTAATATAGAAAATTATTATTACAATTTTAAAAACTGCATAATATTTTCAAAAACTTATATAATATTAAAGCACAATGGAAAGTTACATACAACAAAAATGTGTTAACCCAAGAGCATCATGAATTGTCCATACAAGCATTCCATGGAATTGAAATCATGTTTTCCCTATTGCTCTAGAGATGTCATACATAGTGATGCCAACCCATAACTTCAACAACTCATCGATAAGAGGCTCAATATATACATTCATATCTTTAACTTGGTACTTACCTAATTGGTTCAACATACATTAAGTATATTTAGTTATACGTCCATATATATAAAATATATAGTTATCATGCACGAAACAAATAAATGAAATATTGTATCATACTTTCAAGTAAATGAAGACAAGTTAATTAAATACATGGAACAATAATTACCAACATTCTGTGCTCTCTCTTTATTGACATAAAAGGAGGAAGGTTATTGTTTATAACAAAAATTGGCCACACTAAGTAAGTAGAAAGAAGCTCTCCAAATGGATTGACACCCTCAACTACCAATGGAATTCTAACAATACGAGGTTCTTCTTTAAATATTGGGCATTTTACTTCGATGTTCTTCAATGCAGAACCATCTGCAAAAATTTGAAGAACATCGTCTTCACTTTTTTTCTTTGCATGGAGATCCATAAACTATGCTATACTTTGGCACCTGAACATTCATTGGGAACGTGGAATTATGGGAATATAACGAAGAACTTTGCGAGGCACCGTTTTTGTTGCTTGATCGGTTCGATATCTACTTATTTGACATTGTGGGAATTCATTTTCTGATTCATATTGTCCATAGTATATGATATGATCATTTTGAAATTCATCAATAGCTTGATAATCCATTCCAATTTCTTTCATAATCACAGATATTTATCGATATGTGTGTGGTAAAATATTTGATGATGGTAATAGAAATTTGCCTAACAATCTACACCTTTCAAAAAAATAAGTCAATGCAAACAATATTAATCCTAAATATTTCATCCCTACTTTACGAATTAATTAACAATAACAATATAGGAAAATAGTCAACCTTTATGTACATGTCAACATGACATAAATAGCACATTACATACCTTAGGATATATGTGAGATAGGTGTTTGATAAACCATTCAAAACCTTCAAGTTCACCTGCAACAATAATACAATAGATAGAAGATTTGTTGTTGAGCCTTCATAAAGATGTTTTTGTGACTTCACGAGTAGAGGATCAACATCATGAATATCATCCTGGTTGTCCTCATCCATTGGAGAAAATGTGTCTTAGATTAGTCTATGTATCTCATCTTCCTGATTTGTATCAATAATGTTATCTCCATCCATATAATCATTAAGAACTCGATCTTCAATATTCTGATCTCCATGTTCCTCACGTTGTAAAGTAGTATTTCTGCTACTACTTGGCAAATAACTCTCTAGCAGTTGACATTTTGGGGGCATTGTCTTATATTTATAAACAATGTATTAAAATTAGTGTGTATAGAAAATATATTAAAATGATAAAACATTTGAAAAATACATGACATGATCACTATTACAAAGAATACATTATATATTGAATAACATCTTACCAAGGGATGATATTCATAACCCTCTTCAACATGACCCTTCTCCCTACAATGTTTTTCAGCTAATGTTATTAAAATTCTTCTTATTTTCAAGCCCCTGTAATAATTACAAGGGAAATAACATTTTCCATCGCCCTTTGCCTCCAATGTTGCTCTAAACTAAGCAAGTCTGCTTTCATTTTCATTCATAGTATATTTGTTTGACATAGTAATTGCATATAAGAACCAATTAAATATTTAAATTAAATTTTGTTAAAACATTGAAAAAAAATTAAAATTAAAATTTCATATACTTCGAGGTCCAATCACATGAAATATATGTTGCAATGTTACATTTTGAAAAAATTATTAAAAATAATTTTTTTTGTTCAAACATTGAAAAAAAAAATAATTTAAAAATTCATATACTTCGACGTTCAATCACATGAAATATATGTAGCAATGCTAAATTTCAAAAAAAATATTAAAAAAATCAAATTTGGTTAAAAACTTCATGTTAAAAAATTTTGAAATTAAAATTTATTAACATAGCTTTATATTAAAAGAGACATAAAAATTAAAAATAATAACCTTGCAAGTCTAAAATATGAGCTGTGTAGATCAATAATTGGATGTGTTAAACCAGTACACGATAGAAAAAACACAACTCAAAGAATCACAGGAAAAATTGCTGCAACTACAGAAAATTTATCGAAATTTGTCTTAAAGACATGTATTTATAGATTCGATGCTCGTCGATATAGCGATGAAAATAAATGAGTTGACCTCGAAAAAATTCAATACCCATTGCACTACACGTTTGGTTCACACATGTGGCACAAGTGTCACTATAGCGACGAATATTTGTGGATATAGAGATGATTTTCTGAATTTGTCGCCATATCGATGAACGTCGGGGCCAAACAAAAAAAAAATTAAAAGAACACCAAAGTTTTAATTCATTTTTCCATGAATTATAGAAACGTGGACATATTTCGTCGCTTTTTGAGCCCATATATACTACTGAATGGAAGGGAAGTTGAGTGAATCAAGGCTATGAGTCATCACTCATTCATAAACACCCAAAGATCTGCATAGATGTCCCTTACATAAAGGTGGAATTATGTCCAACTAACTGATGCTCCCCCAAATATTGAGATAGGGTGTCACTAACGTCCCCTGGAAGTGGTCTAGGGAGTGTCACCCATGGTCTGACATCCCCTAAATATGGGTAGGGGAGTGTCACCCTTCCAACCAATTCAAACTTAGGGTAAAAATCATATGTTTGACCTTAAGAAAATGATATTCTATTCTTTCTCTTGATTAGGGAAGTGACTAAATGTTGTCCCATGGTGTCTAAGTTGGTAAAACATGAATTTGACACTTAGGAAAGTGTCGATTTGATATTACAACAGTTAACAATGCAACTATACATAAGTGTGACACTACGTAGTGTGCAAATTTTACATGTAATAGATTTCCCCCTAAAGTGAAAGGTCAGGAGAGAAGTGAACAACCAAAACAATTTACAAATGATGACGTGTGCCAAGGAATTGGAGAAGAAGAGCCTATCAGAATATGCAACCAATCAATGAACAATATATATGTATCCTCAAGGATGGCATAACCATGCTTAGAAAAATGACTCAAAGCATGGCCTCTGACTAATGCACTGCAGATACATGAAAACACTGACTAAGGATATGGCCACTAGACATACAATGTGGATCCAAAACACTGACTAAGGATATGGCCACTAGACATACAATGTGGATCCATACTTCCATGAATCAAGAAATTCATAGCCACAATAATGATACACAATAGAGCTATGACATGATATCAACATAGCCATATAGCAATGCAAAGTTGATTTATGTAACAACATATATCAATAAATACTCCCATCACAACCCGGGAAAGGCATATATAATAGTAGTAGGGGCCTAACAAATACCCAGGGTATTCATCCCATTTTTGAACTAGACACTAGTATGAATCTAACAATGTGAGTAGATGTCCTATTTTCAAACATGGTAGAAACCACTTGATTACAGGTCATTGATGTATAATGTTAACAAGTGCGAGGGAAATCATCATTGATTTCCATGATCCCCAAGGTACCTTAGTATAATCCATCGAATGTGAACAATGAGATGAAGTCAAATGTTCAGCGGAATATTCCAATTAGTCTCCAATATTGGAAGCCCACTGTTAAAAGCAAAGAAACTTTCCCTTGCAACATGTAGGCTCCAAGGTACTAAACTGATTTCTAAGTCTAATTCCTGGATAATGTGCTATATTCAACATGAAAAGACTCGTCAAAGGAGGGCCATGATGTATCCCTCATCATCGACATGAAACATGTACTAGAAATGATATGTAATGGAGTATTAAGAACTAACATGAGGACACAAACTGATGATACTTCAGAGGTTGACCAAAATGTTGAGAAAAGTTGACACTTCCCTTGAACATTACAAGTGGCACGACAAGTGATTTGGCGATGTTGACTCAGAGAGACATGAACCAGGACCTAATGTGACAACAACCATCATGTGATGACAATCATGATACTCTCGAATGAAAAAAAAAAGTATGATGACACATGGAATTGGTAACTCTTTGACTGAAATGAAAAAGTATGATATGACTTTGAGGTGAACAAATTCCAATTGTATGAAATAATGCAGACAGGTGCCATGTTCAAGGGTGACAAATAATTGACCCATTTCTTTCGATTCCCCCCCCACCATTCTCGATGAGTACCCCTTTGTTTTTTAACAGTGTTGGCATAGGGGCATACCCAGGGTTCAACACTACAACAATGCAGCAACAAAACCCTAATTACCGGCCCTTTCAACAACACCTGCGAAGCAGATGAAGTCTCACCCGAGGTAGAGGCAGGGGTGGTTGTAGGACTCAGGTGTTTGAAAACTTAGCTAGGACATAGATCTATGATTATAACACTTAATAGAGCACTTAGCATCATTAGTTCATCATTATTTACCCAATATCTACTTCACAGATAAAACAGAGCATCGCAACATTCACCCTGATCCAACCACTTGCACTTAGCTCTACAAGTTTCTCACAATATGCACAGAGCATTTACAAACCCAACTTGCACTTAGAACTTAGCTTGTCAGCCTCACATCACATAGATGCCTATTCCCCCTTTCTTACATTGCCTAGACATCTATTTATACTTTACAAAATAGGCATAAACATGGGTAAACCCATGGGCTGACATCCCATTCTCGTTACATATTCCCAACTCCCAAACCAAAAATGGGTCGAGATCCCGCAATCTCTGTTTCATCTTGCGCTCCATCTTCGATAGGCTTTCGAAGTCCCAAAATAGGTCAAAATTGACCAAGGATCTCCAAAACTTGGTCAAGGGCCAACATTCCCCCAACACTCTCTTGTGACTCATCCCGAGTCACTATGGTTTGACTAGTTCTTCTTCTAACCCCTCGAGCTTGGCTTGAGCTGCTTCGAATTGATGTTGTGCTACAGCCTCTTGATCAATGAACTCTTAGATGACTACGTCATTGATAGGTCCCTCTAGATGTTGTTCAGTTGTAGTGACAATATGCTCTATCTCTGATCCTTCACCTTCTATCTCTGTAAACAATTGATAGGCCTTGTCTTGTACGGGTTGGCGTTTCTCAGTTACCTCCATAAAGTTTCTTTGGATAGTATGGATTTGTTGTTGTGCAATGCATTTCTCTTGGGAGTGCTTCATTCTTTCCACAGCTGACAGGGACTTCAACTGCACCTGTATCTTTTTATCTTGATACTTCACCTCTTGGATCTACAATTCCAGTGTCTTCAACTTCGAGTTCTCTGTGAGTTGTTCATAGGTCCAGGCACTACAATTAGTGAGTTTCTTACATTCCAAGGTAAGAGCCTTTAGCCTTTAAACTGCGCTCTGGGCGATTGCTTCTCTTTGGTCTCTTACATCTTGTGGGGTCTCAGGTACAATGCGTAACTCCAAATATGCTACGTGTTGTTGTAGCTACTGGATGGCTTCTGCGAGCTGGTTCACCTACTGTTTAAATCAGTCTTTTGCCTTTATTTCTAATACTATCACAGAGCAAACTACTCTGTTGACCGCTTCTTTTACTTCAAGTTGCCCCACAAGCAACTGTTCCTTTTCTTTGTGTAGCTACGCTTTTTATTCATCAAACTTTGCTTGGAGAGCAAGATTTTCCTCTTATGTAGCACCGTGTTGCTCTATGAGTACTCCTTATACTTGTGTTAAAGCCTGGGTGGCTTGCGTCGTTTCTTCATGTTCTCATCGAAGGCAAGCTTCGCCTGTATCGGCTAGGCGATGGAGTTGAGTCGGATCATCTCCCAATTCTGGTTCTTCAGGTGTAGTGGAGGCTGTGAAGATGGACTGTACAGCCTATTGTACCCCTTAGAGTTCAGTCTAAATTCGATCATACATCTCCTCTTGATTTTCTTCTTGTTTCTCTGCTATTTCCAGCAAAGCATATTGCATGATTTCTATGAGGAAGTTGAAGTCATCAGAGGTGAGGACGTTCTGTATCTTGGTCATGGTGGCCTTTGATTTATTCCGGGAGGAAAGTTTTAGAGGTGAACATTTCCTCTTATTTAGGATATCAACCTCATCTCCTTGCGTCTGTTTTAATTCTTTGTCATCTAAATCTTTGCCATCACCTCCTTGCTCTGGTGATTTGGAAGTAGTCTTCACGGATGTGTTGTCTAATTCTTGGACCTCTTCAGTCTTCTTTGTTCTGCTTGGTCTGGGTGTATCCTGCACAGTTTCTGGGCTGTCGATGTCAGATATCTCTACAGGGTCTACTGGAATAAGGAGGTTTGCTGACCAATCCTTGATGATCTCCTCCAAGTCCTCCTCCATCAACTTATAGTAGGATTGAAGTTGTTGATCTCCTCCAAGTCCTCCTCCATCAACTTATAGTAGGATTGAAGTTGTTGCTTGTGTTCGTCGGTGCGCACTGTGATGTAATTAAAATGTTGATCTGCGTTGAACTTCATCAAAGGCCTGAATCGATGTAGAGTGTTCGGAGTCATGTAAGGCTCAAATTGTATTTCTATCTTCAACTGATTGTAGTAGGTATGAAAAACAACATTTGATTGCCACTATTTATTCATGTCACTTGAGTACCACGGTGTACTGAACTTTGCAACCAGTGGTTCAACAGGCTCGATGTCCAGGAAGGTCATACCTTCCAACATATCCAAGTCAATAAAGGCTATAAGGATCAAGAGATAGATAAAATGAAATTCATATCCTTGATCCTGTGCTTCTCTGTAGTCGAGTTCCAACTGGTTCACCAGGTACTTTGCCCAGTTCATCTGAAGGCCTTCCACGCACTTCCCTACGAGGTCGACTACAAAACCGATGACTTGGGTAGGGAGGTTCTTTCATACTAAATTCCCTGAAATCAACTTATAGGAAAGGAGCACTGCACCACTCTGGATAGAAGCTACCTTGTAGCCTAGTGTGCCCTTCTCAACATTTCCATAAGTGTCCTTGATCCTCTATTCTAGGGTGCAATCCATGGGTTTTCCTAGGTAAAACTCTTATGGATCAGGTCCTTGCATAATCAAGCTCGTGATCCAATTGATCAACGTCAGATCAATTGTTATATGATGTTTTAGCCACAAATAACCTCCATGGTAACAAGACAACAACAACTTGACACATGCATTCACCTCCTAGTGTCTTCTGAAGTGAGGAATCTTCTTGACGTTCAGCAGGGTGGACTGCGCAAGGTTTATAGTCCATGACTGGGAGATTATCTTTGAATTCTTCCCCTTAGTTATGGTCAGGTACTTATACGGGGAGAGCATGTTATAGACTTTATGATCTCCAAGGTTGAAGTCACTAAATTTCAACGCTGCAATTTTATCTTGGTCTGCTTGAACTACGTGTATCCCCTTCAGTAGGTATGCCATAACCAAGGTGTATTCGAAGTTTCTGTGCATGTTGTATCGATTTGATGTGATTCTCAGGGGTGGAATATAGGCGGGTAATATGGTTGGGATCAATTTGGCATTCACTAGATCATCCCTATACTTGGTTCTCTTTTCATCTGATGGTCGAGATGGTCTGGCTCCACGAGAAGTGGACGGAGAAGTTGGTAGTCCTCTTGTCAACGATGCTTGTACACCTGTAGACATTGACATGAATCTTTTAGTCACAAGGTCGATAAAAAATTCTTCAACAACTTTCTCTACAGTGATCAACACATCCGACATACACACTCGGGGTTAACAATCTCGGGTTCAGGGGGTAACTTAGACACAATAATGGGATAGAAAGAAAGAGCACAATGATCACTGTATACAATCAAGTTTGTCTATGGTCTCAAAATATCAATTGGAAAAAGTGTTCTCAGTGCATGGTGCAATTGGATAAATAGGTAACTCAACAATGGGTTGCTTGCAATGGGTATGAAGCCTTCATTAACTCTGTTATGTTCATTATGGCACAATCCCAACGGTTGGATGGTGAGATGTATGTCCATAAATCTCTTTCTACCTGTTCAGAGCGTTGGTATAGCGGTTATAATGTCCCCAACGACTATATTGCTTCTCCATGGCGAAGTGCCATGTGTCGCTGTTCTGATATCCCGATAAAGCTCCAATTTTGCAAATTTCCCTTCTGCGAGGTTTCCTCTGGAACCTTCTGCAACTTGTC
>CBVK0100099221.1:0-19483 GCA_900067695.1 Picea abies
CTGCATAACAGAGAACACCTATTCTCCCTAGCACCACCCTGCCACCCTCGTTTCTCTAGCCACTACCAGATGGAAGCTACAACTTCCTGTGTTCAAGCTCCCACTTGAACCTCTGAGGACAACAGTCCTCCCGAGCACCTCCCAACCTCCCCTAAATATTAATGATTAAATACACATTCAACTTTACAGATAAATCAGTTCTTACCAGTCTTTCTTTGTTCTTTAATTCTGGTCTTCTGTTCACTATTCTGCTACTCTTCTCTTATTCAACAGGTCTGCTCTGTGTCATGTCTTCTGTCCTTCTACTCTGCTTCTGTTCTGTTCATCGTGTTTCTCTTCTTCTGTTCTCGTTCTGCACAGTTCCTTCACCATTTACTATTCCTCTGTTCATCTTCTTTTTCTTACTGTTTACCCATTTTTCATTCAGAACGATTAACCCAATTCGGTCACATTCATTTTCTTTTATTCACCCTGTTATGACGGTTCCACTTCCCCTTTCAATGGAGAATCCAACGACATCATTCTTGGCAACTGAAACGCTAACTACTTCGTCATCATAAGCTAGTTTCATTTAACTGATTCATAACTGAAGCATTATTGTGTGATGAACAACAACAACCCTCCGATCAGTGCCTGATCCAACGGTTCAGATTCCATTGGGATTTCATAAATCACGATTTCGGCACTTTAGATGACATAAAGTTTATGTCCACAGGAGTCGCGATTTCCCGATTCGCGATGTGCTTCAGCCCTCCTGGCTGAGCCCTGGTCCACGTGACCATTAGCACATGACCTCGGTCAAACCTCGCATCGGGGTTTCAGCATTTAACATGTCATGATACACATGCCTGTAGAATCCCCGATCCCCAGTTCTCCGATGCCCGATGTGCACTATTCCCGAACCTTAGCCCCTTCTGACTACACACTGGTCCATGTGACCAGCTATCATGTGACCGCTACCATACCTCTCGTCGGGGTTTCGGGGTTTACAAGGATAATGTGCACACGTCCCCTGGAGTTGTGATATTCTGATTCCCGACTTCCTCTCTTCTCCTTACACCTGTCCTGCATTAACTCCTGGATGGCCCACAGCCTATTCCTCATATCGGGAAATCGCGTATCGCGATTTCGCGATGTCTGATGTTCAAAGTTCTTAGCAATACCAAAACCCGAACCCCGAAACTCCGAACGGGGCTATGATCAACAGATCAGATTCATTCTTATCCAACGGTTGTGATCACTTCGCGAAATCGCATTTCGTGATTTCGGAGTTCTTGATGCATTGTGTTCTTGATATATCAAATCCCGATCTCTGAAACTCCGATGCCACCTGTCCTCTGCACTGGTTGTGCCACGTGTCTCTTAGCTTACATCACACGTGGTTTGACACGTGTTAGGTCCTGCCATGTGTCACTCTGATTCATGAATTGCATGAGCCGAAAGTGTTAGATCTACCTGACACCTGTCATCTTCTGATTGTGCCACGTGTCCCTAGTGACGTGGACTGCTGACGTGAATTAGATCGACGGTCTAGATCGCATGTTGATTTGATGGTTCAGATTTCGTCGGGATTTCGCATATCGCGAAATCGGGATTTTCGTTGTAATGTGAACTTTGCATTGTGAAGTCCTGATCCCCGAATTGCCGATGAAAGAAATCAATGGTCCAGATCTCATTCTTGATCTGACGGTCGTGATCATATCGCGATTTCGGTGTTTTCATTGTCAAGTGTTCTTTGCACTTTGAAATCACGATTCTCCGATGAATTTATCTCTCTCGCAGCTTCTACAGATCTGACGGCCCTGGTTCTTTCGGGAAATTTGGATGGAATCCAACGATCACTGTCTCTTCTCCTCTCGATTATTACTGCGCTGTTATTCAATGCTGTTGTCATCACTCCGACCATACGTTCTTGCCATCAATGACAAGTATACGCTGATTTGCTCAATATTTGCCAACAAGAATTTCATGAAAGTGGATATTTGCACGGCTTTAGCTTCAATATATCATATTTTTGTTCAAGTTTTGCTCATTTCGATTTGTAACCAAATTTTGACTACTTTAGATATCATAATTTGTTATAGGTTGATGTGATGGGATTTAAATAGAGTCCATATTTTATGTCTCTCATTTTATATACAACAATTAATCTGTTTACATTTGATGATTTGAAGGTTGATCTTCTTTATTCAATGGACAGTTGTATGCAAATTTTCATACTTAGATTTATCTTAATATGATCATTTGTCAAATTATAAATTGTTGTTGCTACATATCTTACTTGTTCTATCATTAGCATTCAAAGCGTTGTTGATTCATGTTTACGTGAAGTATTGGAAAATCTGGTGCGGGTTGGCCTCATCAAACAGCAAACGTAGATGCTATGCACAGGATGAATAGGAGACAATATTTCAGGTCAGTTTACTAGTTTCATTCTGTTAGTTTAATTAATATAAGAATTTTATGTAGTTCAGATACACTGTATAGATTCTTATTTTCATTTCTCAACTAGATAGCTGTCATTTCATTTCTTTTTCATAAAAGTTATAAAAATCAAAAACACTAGCTTCGCTGTCATAAGTCAATTCATATATGATTTTGCAGATTTCGATTAAAATTTTCATTTTGTGAATATTGTACATACAATAGACATTTAATCATATCCATACATTGTATATTAAATAAGTAGAACTATTATTTTATTTGTTAGTAAACTGTGAATATATCTTAGACTGTATATAGTTTGTAGCAGTTGTTTTCTTTTTTTATTTTAGTTAGTTTCTTTTGTTTTGTCTTTTCACTTTTGTAGGACTTAGATCGGCTAATGGAGCCGCTAAACCTGTCGAAGTGGATTAATCCAAACGGCTTGGGTTATTTAGACAACCCTGGACTGGATTCACTCCTCTAGTTGACGAACGGTCAATTTCACCCGTCAACATGGCCTTAGGGTCATTGCACCTCTGGATCCTAATGAAGGTCGAAGATACACAAAACCCATCAGAGAAGAAGACTGTGCATATGAGTTAGAGAATATATATAAATTGGCAGTGAGACAAAAGGATTACATTAACCCTACAAAAGATAGGAATTTAAGATGGTGAAGTGATAGTGCATGTTCATCAGACTTAGAAGAAGCTCTAGAGAACTGGCAGAACAAAATGTATGAATTTTTTTCACAGAGATGTGCCAGATTGACCAGGGAAGTTCGATGGATTGACACAAAAGTAAGTAACTTGCCCACATTTGATGGTTTAAATCACTTAGAAACTTTCTTACTGGAATTTGAAGAAATTGTACCAGTACAACAAATATTGTTGGCACTGGATGAGGCCTTGAAAGAAAATCCAACAAGATGGTGGGGGACACATAAAAGGAACATCGAGGAGTGGGTACAATGTCGCACTTTGATGACAACATAATTTTCATACGACATTGAAGGATGTGAAGTTTGATAAATAGGTCAAAGTTGTCTGAAGGACCATGTGCGAGGTTGTGAGGAGGCCTGGAGCATCATTCCTCAAGAACAGTGGGTGCATAAATTCATAAACACATTGGAAACAATGCCCATCAATTGGTATCTTCAAGCAGAACTGTGCCTCACCACTTAAGATTGGAACGGTATGACTCAGAAATTTGTAGCTACATTTTCAGTTGAAAGTTAGTATCCCAGGGTGGATCAAGCTTTAGAGGTTTCTAGATAGAAAGTCTTTGAGGAGGAACCTAGCCCCCATGTGGAGCAAGAAGAGGATGAATGGACTGCACCTCTTCAGAAACTGCAAGGATGTTACAATATCAGTGTCGATGAAGACGATGATCCTAAGAATATGAAAATCACATAAATGGAAGGACAGAGAGACATAGAAGGACCAGGAGTCAAACTACCTTTCATTGGAAAGACGATCAAAATCAATAAATTTAACATTGGATCAAAGCAAGCACCTAAGCTTGCTAATGTTGGGGATTACTGGGATGATGCCACAATTGATAGGATCACAGAATTATTGCATGAATATCAGGACTTGTTCCCAACCAAGTTCACTGATATGAAGCACGTTAATGGGTCCATGGGAGAGATGAATATCCCCTTGAAGCCAGATGTTAGGTCAGTTAAGCAGAGACCCTACAGATTGAATCCCAAATATAAGGAAAAAGTTAAGATTGAACTAGACAGAATACTGGAAGCAGGAATCATAGAACCTGTGGAAGAGTTAGAATGGATTAGTCCTATGGTGGTACAAGATAAGAAAACAAGAGAGATCAGGATCTGTGTAGATCTCAGGAAGCTCAAAGATGCATGTTTGCATGACCCATTCCCTACACCTTTCACAGATGAAGTGTTAGATAATTTGGGAGGATAGGAGGTATACTCCTTTACAGATGGATTTTTAGGTTATCACCAAATCAGGATTGTTAAAGAAGATCGTCATAAGACCACATTTGCAACAGAATGGGGTTCCTACCAGTACACAATGATGCCTTTCGGATTGAAGAATGCACCAGCCATATTTTACAGGGTGGTGGTCGAAGTGTTCAAGGAGTTTTTACATAAATTTTTGGAAGCATATTTGATGATTTCACTGTTTTTAGCTTGTTACAAAATCATATTGAATGTTTAAGACTAATGTTGGATAAGTACAGACAATGTCAAATTTCCCTGAATCTAAAGAAGTGTGTCTTCTTTTTGTCTTTTGAAGTGTTTTTGGACCATATTGTGTGTAAGCAGGGGTTGTTGGTAGACCCATCCAAGATTGCCATTATTGTTGATCTACCACCCCCTACCTCAGTCAGACAACTGTGTATTGCGCTAGGACATACTGGATACTATAGGAAGTTCATTAAGGGCTATGCACAGATTACAACACCCATGGATAATCTTCTGAAGAAAGATTGTCAGTTTCAATGGACAGAAGAATGTCAGCAAAGCTTCAACACACTAAAACAGAAAATGGTTATTGTGCCTATTCTGGTTTTCCTAGATTGGAGCAAGGAATTTCATGTGCATGTCGATGCTTCATCTATTGCACTAGGAGCAGTGTTAGCACAACCAGGAGTAGGAGATATTGACCATCCATTAGCCTTTTCTAGCAGGAAGCTATATACATCTAAGATAAACTAAACTACCACTGAGAGAGAATATTTAGCCATGGTTTATGCGTTGCAGAAGTTTTGACACTACTTGTTGGGAGGACATTTTAAGATGTTCACTGATCATTATGCATTGAAATACCTAGTCAACAAGCTAGTGTTGGGGGGAAGAATATGCAGATAGTTACTGCTATTCCAGCAATATGATTTTGAGATTGTGGTCAAGCCGAGGAGAATGAACAAGGGGCCTTATCATTTTTGTAGGTTGGAGCATGGAGAGGAACCTGCTAGTTTGGAAGATACACTACCATATGCACAGTTTCTATCCATCAGAAGGGTTGATGATCACTTCGCCGAGATAATCCAGTTCATGTCAATAGGAATGACACCTAGTGAATATGCAATCATCCAGAGGAAATAGTTGGTAGTGCACGCTACAGATTTTTCACTTATAGTCAGACAATTATACAAGATGGGACCTAATGATATCCTGGGGAGATGCATTATGGAGGCAGAAAGACCACTGATTTTAGTAGAAGCACATGAAGGCATTGTAGGAGGACACTATGAAGGGAAAGAAACAATTCATAAGGTTCTTAGAGATGGCCTATGGTGGCCTACTTTGCACAAAGATACTAAAGAATAATACAGAACCTCTGATGTATGTCAAAGAGTTGGGGAGTCTTCCCAAAGAGATGAGATGCCTTTAGCACCGCAGATGAATTTGAAAGCATTTGAGAAAAGGGAAATTGACTTTGTGGGACCTATAAACCCACCAGGGAATCGCAAAGGAGATAGATACATCATCATTGTGACAGAGTATTTGAAAAGATGGGTAGAAGCAAGAGAAGTTAAGGACTGTAGTGCAAACATAGTTGCATGATTTATATTCGAGGATATCATAACCAGGTTTGGATGCCCGAAGACCTTGATGAGAGATCAAGGTACACACTTTATTAACAATATTATCAAAGCTTTGACTTGGGAATTTGAAGTCCATCATCACAAGAGTACTCCTTACCATCCACAAGCGAACGAGACAGTCAAATATTTCAACAAGATCTTGGAGACAGCGTTGACAAAGATTTTGCAATGTGAACAGGGATGAATGGGATTTGAGAGTACCAATGGTGTTATGGGCCTATAGAACTACTTGCAATAAGCTGACACTACAGACTCCCTTTAATTTGGTTTATGGTTTGGAAGCATTTGTCCCTATGGAATATTTGGTTCCTAGTCATAGAATTGTAGCATTCACAGATATGGATCACATTGGAGTTTTCCAAGAGAGGCTTGCGTAGTTGGTAGAACTAGAAGAAGATCGATTTATTGTAGGATTCCATCAGCAGGTACAGAAGGAACGAGAAAAGTCCTATCATGATAGGCACATCAAGAAGAAATTCGTTAAGCAAGGAGATCTGGTATTAGTGTACGACAACAAGTTCATGAAGCATCTAGGGAAGTTCACGACACATTGGCTTGGATCATATGAGGTTGCTTATGTTACAAAAGGAGGAGTTGCGTAGTTGAAGACTCTAAATGGAGAATGGAAGGAAGGTTTAGTGAATGGGAGTCGGTTGAAATTGTACTATGACAACTAGTTGCCTCGCAGCTCTCAGTAAAAGCATGAGAAGAAGGGTCTAGGTACCAGGTGCAGTTGAAATTGGGTACCAGACATAGAAAATATAGTATGCACAAGGAAGGGAGGGACAGTGTAGAAAGCACAGGCTGCCCCGCGCAGTATGAAGATGGAGAAAAAAATTAGGTTCAGACCTGAAGTGCCTCGGGATGAGTCAGATGTGAGTGTTGGGGGATTTTTGGCCCTTGGTTATGAAAGGTTGCAAAGATTAAGGAAAGAAGCACGAAGTGTGAACTGCGTGGAAGACAAGTTGATTGATATTGAGTCAAAGTGGCCAAAAGAGAAGAAAAGACGGAGCGAAGTAAGAGAAAACAAGTCATTGGATGGGCAGATCGAGGAAGACATATCAGCAAGGAAGATGGATCTTGGACAACTCAGCAAGCGTAAAATTCCACCAATGGATGCTTTGGATCACCTCACAGGAAAGAAGGAAATACAGGTTGGAAAAGCTCTGAAAATGAGGGTCAAGCAAAGCCCTGAAAAACGAGGGTCAAGTTGATCTAGTGTTTTAGACATCTAGAGTTTTGGTATTTAGGATTTTGACACCTAGGTTTCGACCTAAGGGTTGTCCGAGAGTCATTGTAATGTATAAATAAAGGTCAAGAGGACCTAATATGGGTTCGATTATGTTATGATGAGCGATTTTTGTTACTGTTGAGAGAGAAGTATTGTGTCGTGAGGGAAGTCTGTGTTGTAAGATATTCAGTTGGGTGTGAAGATCAAACCTGTAGTTAGGTGCGCAGGGAGGGAGAGAAGAAGAGAAAGAAAGAGATATATGCAAGCTAAGAGTGCAGATAGAACTCTATGCTTTCATCTAATATATTATAAAGCACATTTTTCTGGATGTAGCCCTAGGGAGAGGGTGAACCATGTATATCTTGCTGTTGTGTGTGATTGATGTTTTGTTCTTATGATCTCTGATATAATGTTAATGCAATATTGTGTTAGATCTAAGATATAGTTTGCACAGTAGGCTTAAGGAAGATAAAGGATAACTAGATCTCTATGTGTGTGTTGCCTTCGATCCACTTTGCATTTCCTCTGGTTGTAGACACCTATGTCCTGCAACCCCCTATCTCTACTTCAGGTGAGACTTCATCTTCTTCATAGGTGTTTCCGAAAGGGCCAATATTTAGGGCTTGTTGGAGCGTTGTTAGAGTTGAACCCTAGGTCTTCCCCTGTGCCAACAGCATAGAACAAAAGAGGAGTGCAACTCAAAAAACAATGGACGAGGGGCACTAATGGAACATTTGGAGAAGTGCATAGCACTATGGAAAATGACACCCCGAGAGGAATGGCCCCATAATTTTGTACACACACTATAGGGCATCCCAAAAAACTGGTACACAGACCAAGAACTGTGTAGAGGAACTACGAGATGAGTAGTACTACAACATAACTTTATAGTCACTTTCTCATTTGAGCATGAGAACCCCAACATAGATACAACACTCCAACAAATAATAGGGGTGATATTCATTAAGGAACATGAAGTTGAGATCATAACAAAATAACAACAGCAGAACAAACAAACAATGAAATAATTATTGTCATGCTACCATGTACAGAAAGGACCAGATGAAGATGAACCGCACGATATTCAGATCGAGGAAGTTGAAGGAAAAATAAAAGTGGAAGGTCCACCCCTAGAGTCAGAATTAATTTTTTCACTGATCAAGGTAAAACAATTCAACATTGGGATAGTCGAGAATCTTAAAATGGCCAGCATTGGGGACTATTGGGATGAGCAAATAGTGGAAAGGATAATGGATTTACTGCATGAGTACAGTGACCTGTTCCCAACGACCTTCACAGAAATGAAGTCTATTGCAGTAGAACTTGGAGAGATGAATATCCCTCACAAACTAGAGGCAAGACCTACCAAACAGAGGCCTTATAGATTGAACCCCATATACAAGCAGAAAGGAAGAGAAGAAATTGAGAGAATGCTAGAAGCAGGGATCATAGAACTGGTAGAAGAATCATAATGGATTATCCCCATGGTAGTGCAGGAGAAGAAGCAAGGAGGCATAAGAATCTATGTAGACCTGAGAAAGCTCAATGATGCTTGCCTACATGACCCCTTCCTTACACCCTTTACAAGTGAAGTCCTAGAAAATGTGAGAGGTCAGGAATCATACTCATTCACTGATGGATTCTCAAGCTACCACCAAATCAAGATAGCACCAGAAGATCGGTACAAGACTACCTTTGCAATAGAATGGGGATGATACCAGTACATAGTCATGCCTTTTGGACTGAAGAATGCACCAGCAATCTTTTCCAAAGTAGTCATTGTTGCATTCAAAGAATTCATCCATCAATTTCTATAGGTATATTTGGATGATTGGACAGTGTACAGACTGTTGAAGGATCATGTAGAAGTATTAAGGTTGTTGTTATAAATATGCATTCAATGCCAAATATCCTTGAACATTAAGAAATGTATATTTGGAACACCCTTTGGAATTTTTTTGGGTCACATAGTATGCAAACAAGGTTTGATCATGGATCCTACCAAGATTGCAGTCATTGTGAACTTACCACCATCGAAATAAATGCACCAGTTGAGGGCCACATTGGGACATACAGGATACTACAGAAAATTTATAAAGGGGTATGCGTGGATCACTGAGCCCATGGAGAAATTGCTCAAGAAGGATACTAAGTTTCAATGGAATGAGGATTGTTAGCACGGATTAGACACCGTGAAGGAGAAGATGGTCACAGAACCCATATTAGTATTTTCAGATTGGGAGAAGACATTCCATGTACATGTATATGCATCAACCATATCCCTGGGAGCTATTTTGGCACAACCAGGAGTAAGTGAATTGGATCATCCTATAGCATTTTCTAGCAAGAAACTGTCAGATTCGGAGAAAAACTAAAACACTACAGAGAAGGAAGGCCTAGTTATGGTCTACTTGCTTCAGAAGTTTAGGCATTACCTACTTGGAAAAAAAATTAAGATATTCATAGATCATTCAACACTTAAGTACCTAGTCAAGAAGCCAATGTTGGGGGGGAGAATTTGTCGATGGTTATTGTAGTTTCAGGAATTTGACTTTGAAGTCATAGTTAAACTAGGGAAGCTAAACATAGGCCCTGATCACTTTTCAAGGGTCACCAATGGCAAGAAGACTACCATCTTAGAGGATACTTTACCTAACGTGTAGTTGTTTTTAGTTCAAATAGTGGATGATTATTTTTCTAACATTATTGAGTATTTAAGTACAGGGACTATGCCACAGGAATTCAACATCGCACAGAGGAAAAATCTAGTTCTTTGATAAAACGACTACCATTTGATAGTCGAACACTTATATAAAATGGGGGCAGACAGCATCTTGAGAAGATGCGCACTAGAACACGAAATGCCTAGGATATTAGCAAAAATCCCATGAAGGAATCATGAGAGGACACTATGCAGGAAAATCTACCGAGTAGAAGGTACTGCACATGGGGTTATGGTGGCCAAATATTCATAGAGATGCAAAGGAGTATTTTCAACAATGTGATGTTTGTCAGAGGGTTGGAAAACCAAACAAATGAGATTAGATGCCCTTACACCCACAAGTGATGCTACAAGTGTTTGAAAAATGGGCTATCAATTTTTTTGGGCCAATTCACCCACCTGCAAGAAGATCAGGCATGCGATACATTATCAGTGCGATATAATACCTCTCAATATGGGCAAAGGCAACCCCAGTTAAATATTGCAATGCAGAGGTCACATCACATTTCCTGTTTGAACATGTGCTCACCAGATTTGGATGTCTGAGGATTCTAATGAGTGACCAATGCACTCACTTCATCAAAAACACTATCAGATCTCTAACTAAAGAATTCGAGTTATACCATTAGAAAAGTACACCATATCATCCTCGGGCAAATGGAACAGTGGAATCCTTCAATAATATCCTGGAGAATGCCTTAACCAAGATTTGCAATTTCAATAGGGACGATTGGGATTCAAAGATACCAGCAGTATTATGGGAATATAGAACTACCTATAAAATGTTGATAGGACAAACACCATTCATATTAGTATATGGACAACAAGAATTGATGCCACTAGAATTTTTGGTACCTAGTCTATGCGTAGCAACGATTACAAACATGATAGAAAGAGGCGTGGTACAAGAAAGGTTGAGTCAGTTAATGAGCATGGAAGAAGAAAGGATTCTAGTATGGTTCCACCAAGGAGTACAGAAAGCAAGGGACAAAGAGTGGCATGACTGACATATCAAGAGAAAAAATTTCAAGGAAGGAGACCTATTCCTACTATATGACAACAAGTTCTTTCAACATTCGGGAAAGTTCAGAATGCATTGGTTGGGACCATATGAGGTGAAGACTATCACATATGGATGAGTTGTACAACTGAAGGAATTAGGCGGAAAATAAATTAGAGGAATGGTCAATGGAAGTCAAGTAAATATATACAAGGATAACTGACCACCAGCAACTTGATAGTTAAAAAAAAAACATTGCGAAAAATTTACGCACATAGGAGAGCAAAACAATGCGACGAAAAAGAAAAATTATTCATAACGCACAAGTCATTGAGTCAGTACAAAAAAATAGGAAATACTATGCCAAGAAAAATAGGAAATACTATGCCAGAGGCAAAGGGAATAGAATCCAAGGACTCTACGTGCCCAAAAATCTCAGCACGCCAGAAAAAGGACCGACGGTCGGACAGCGTGGCGATTCGGGAGATAACAGCTGTGGAAATCAGGCACCAAATGGCAACGATGGTAAAAATTACAATAGCCCATACACAGAAGTAAATACCATATCGCGATGGAAAAGAAAAATGGTCAAAGATAAGATGCAAAGGATGGAATTTAATACATATAATGGTACCACACACTGCCAAAAGAGAAAGAAGAGACAATTGTCAGTATGGAACAATTGGCATCCATTTGTCCCTCTATAAAGCCGAAAAAAGGGGGGAAACACCGGTTATTGTGTCAATTGCTAAGGAGAGAACGCAGAGCTGAGTAGAAGAAAGATAAAGCTGAAGTTGACCAAGAATTATCTGAATCCATCTATCTCTATCTTAGACCTCATTGAAATGTCACTACCACAAGTTGGAGAGCTAGGCAGGACCGACAGGAACACACACAGCACGATACGCGCGACAGACGCAAGAGAGAAAGAAGAACTTGTAGTAGTGGATGTCAATGAACTCCACACACTGGAGTACAAAACAAACCTTATGATAGTAGAAGAGGAACAGAACCCATCACAAGAGGTCGAGCCAATGGAGAAGGACCCTGAGAGAACTGAATCTGACAACTCAAGGGGACAAAGGCAACAACATACGGAGTAGGCCATGGGTTTAGCACCACAGAGCCATGAACCAAAGGTATAATAGGTCATAGTACATGAGGGTGTACCATAGGTGGGGGACTCATCCTCACCAGTCAAACAGAAGGGCTAGGCTGAGAGAAGAGTGCACAGAGGGTCACACCTGCAGGAAGAAGCGACCCTGATTTTGCCAAAAATCCTGAGCAGAGTGCAAGTGGATGATGACATGGTCGATGAAGTCACTGCCATTAAATATTCTGAACATGACATGATCGATGTCACTAAGTTCCCAGACTTGGCATCGCAAGTCTACTTAGAGAGCAGGGGAGAAGGCTCATCAGGCATGCCATTGATAGAGTCGGCGCAGTGGATCCTGGGGTTATATAATACTGGCATCATGAATTTATTGGATGCCCCATACTTTGGCAGGGGAAAACCTGTCAATTCCTACGTCAAGCAATTTCTTGCACACATCCATGGTGGAATTTTATGGATGGACATGCCAGTGCCCATCACTGTGGACCTCATTGCAGGAATCACAAGGCTACCCACAGATGGAGAAAAGTTGGAGAAGTAATTAGAGGAAAAAACATGAGCCAAGTCCATCTCAAATGAGATCAAGGCTAAGTATGGCACAGAGTGAGGCAACAGGGGAATCAGAATTAGCGAAATTAATGATCATGCGACATAGTTTTCTACTAGGCTACTTGGGTGCAAACTAATGTGCAAGTGTTGAAAATAGGAAGTATCAGTTGGTGTGGTCGCCGCCACCATGCAGTGTGCAAAGGGGATCTTGATGAGCTAGGGCCCATATCTCCTTAATTCATTCTTGGAAGATTGCAAAGATACACATGATCGGGGCTCTGAGTTCCACTACTCGTGGTTACTCATCTCATTGGCCTTGTGGGTTGGAAAGAATTGCTCTATAGTACATATCTGGAGAGACTAGGAAAGTGTGGTGCAATGCGCTACACATCATTACGTAGCAGCACAGACCCAAAGATAAAGAAGATAAGAATGGACACATTTGCATGGTATTTCAAAGAGATGCAATATTGTATTGTAGATACATGGGGCATTACACCAGAGACTATCTAGGAGTTTGGACAAGTTGCCAACTTTAGGGCAATGTGCCACAGCTTATGGATGCAAGCCAAGCACGACAAAGCCAAGGAATGGATACAACGTAACTACTTCATCACATAGGAGGAAATCCAAAGGGAGGTCTAGGAGTGGCCTGAAGAATGGAAGGTACCCCGGATTCCAACCAAGGTGCAAAGTGTGCGACCTCAGATGCAGACAGACCCGCCCCAGCGCACCAAACAAGGACCAACGGGGCAGGAACCAAGAAGAGGAATGCCCAAGGCCAAGAGGGGGGAAGCACCCCGGCCAAGAAGAAGTCATGCACACATAATAAACCACCAAGGGGGCCTACAGAGGTTCTACCATGCACAGAACAACCACCCATACACTTAGTAGGAGAATTACGAGAAGAAGAGATAGATGCAGGGAAACAAGAAATTCCTGAGGCAGAAGAAACAATCGCAGGGACACATGAAATCCCTGTGGAGGAGGAGCAAGGGACAGGAACCCAGGAGATTCCCCAGGTTGGAGAGACAGGGACAACTACTGTGGGGGATACCTAGAGACCTCCTAGTCCTGAGCCATCAGCTACCTAGGAGAAGCAACCAGAGGAGCACACAAGTGGAATTCGAAAGAAGACAATAGTCGAGGATCCACTAGTTGAAGTATGGGAGAATGTGGAGAAGAAAAGGGCTTCAATCTTCTATCAAGTGCAAGAGGTAAAAATTGCATTGGAACAGTTAAGGACTAGGGAAACACATGCACCAAAAGAAACACCAATATAGGCTAAGGAAGAAGTGCCAGTGTTGGAGATAGTACAGTTTGTAGCACAACCAAGCACCAACTTCATCATCACACCAGAGATGATATTCATTGATGAATAAATGGCACAGAAACCTCTGAAAGACATCGAGACATTGGAGGTGGTGTTGGCCAAGACTCCCACAAGAGCACTATACAAACTTTAGGTGAGCGTTGCGCAGGAGACTCAATCCAGAGCAAGAGTGAATGCCACAAACATATAGATAGCCTAGACAGAGGCTATATCACTAAAGGAGGCCCTCAACCTTAAGGCACAGTAGAAAGAGAAAGAAAATCAAAAAGTGGAGGACATGGAGTAGCAAATCCATATGGTGTTTCAAACAATTCCCGAAAGCACTTGCGAGGAGGCAGGGTCATTAGGGGAGAAGTTTTACAGGATAGAACAGACTATCCAGGAGTACAAGGAGAGGATCAAAGAGCTGGAGGAATGTGTCACACCCACGAATCCCCCAGAAGTTAGAGCACAGAGAGAACAGGAGGCAACAATAGCCACGGAGTGCATCAACCAAAGTATTCAGACCATCATGACATTGTTAGAGAAGAGTGCACAACTCTTGACTCACCTACTAGAGGATGAGAACCTCCAAGAGCTGCAGGAGAAGAAAGCCAAAATCCACGCAGCAATGGCAGAAGTGAATCAGCGATTGAAAACAGTATCATTGTCGGAGAATATAAAGACCACCATAGAACTAAAGTCTCTGCATTTGGAAGAGAAAGCGTTGCAAACACATAAAATAGAGAGACAGACGCTATTGGGTCCCCTGCAAGAAAATGCGGAGAAGATGGTCATGGAGAGTGATGCAGCTAAGAAGAAACTTGAGAAAATTAGGGTCGAAGGTGGATAATTGGTATAGCCTCCCATCACGGAGCAGGTGGTCACCAGTATGACCAACAAGAACATTCAGGCTCAATGGCATTGCCAGCGCATAATGGAGATGTATGACGCACAGCAGCAGGCAGTGTCCAACACATGAGGCAAGCAATGATAGTGGAATAACTCAAGTAGTGACTCGAGATGAGTCATGATGTCAATGTTGGGGGCCTATTGGACACAGACCCATTTTGGGAAAAAGGCACAATGGGGAGGTGAGATAGTTGGTAGAAAATCATGTGAGGCATGCATGCAAGAAGAAGGGAAAGAAGACAACTGGTAGAAAAGAAGCAGAAGAAAGTGTGCATGCAGAGGAGAAAAGTGTGTGAGGCTAGCATGCAAGAAGACCTAAGTATATTAGGGTTTTGGTAAGAGAATTTGATGGTCGATGAGCCAAGAATAGGTATAAATAGACACCTAGAAGGTCTAAGGGGGTTGTTGTTGTTTTGGGGGTTCGGTATCTTAGATGGTTGTATCAGTTACTCACATGAGATAGAGTAACAGGTCTTTGACCTAAGTATGATCTGATACCTTTTTTGTAAGTTGTTGAGATATGGGAGGGAAAAGGGACACAACCTTGAGGGTTAGATCGCAAGCTGGGGAGCCTGGTGTGATC
Organism: Picea abies; assembly: GCA_900067695.1. Taxonomy (NCBI): domain Eukaryota; kingdom Viridiplantae; phylum Streptophyta; class Pinopsida; order Pinales; family Pinaceae; genus Picea; species Picea abies. The sequence continues at coordinate 15,436 of CBVK0100099221.1, forward strand.
TAGTCATCCTCGTATAGGTGGGAAAGTCTGATGGATGAATGTATGAATAGATATATACTGCGCGTGGAACCATGCATGATGGACCTATAATAAAAGAGCCTTAGAGACAAATATTTTTGGACATATCTGAGGAGGGGGTGAACCACGGTAATGTATGTGTTGTGTGGAATGATTGTTGGTTGTATCTTTATTGTTAATTGTTAAATTCTTATATTAATGTTTGATGGATAGTTAGATATCTTTATTTACATGCATGCACAAGGAACAACAAGATAACTAAGATCGATGTCTGACAAACTATTGTTAATAAGATGAGTAGAATCCACAGTGCACACTAACATATCCCCATTCAACCCTGGGTCACTCAAGATAAAGATATGAACTCAAACAGATAAATAGTAACCAACAATGTGAGTAATCATCAATAAATGTAAGAACATACCTTTCTTTTCTATTGACGAATGTGGAAATGGACCCATGAGATCACTGTGAACAAGCTCCAAGGAAGAGGAGTCTCTCCTTGCCTTCCCCTTTTCAAACTTCTCTTCAGGATGCTTTCCAAGAATGCATCCTTCATGAAACCCTTCAGAAAAGTGAATGTCTGGCAAGCCTTTGACCATTCCTTGCTTCGAAAGTCATTGCATGTACCTAAAGTTTAAATGACCAAATCTCTCATGCCATACTCTACTACTTTCATTATCATGTGTAAGTAGAAAAGAGGATTCATAGTCAGTAAAATTAGTGAACTTATACAACCGTGATTTGTGATCTACCTCACCAACTGCAATAATGGAACCGTCATGCATGTCAAGTGCAGTAACTGAATCTGATGTAAATTCAAACCTTTTACATGTTTGAGTGATCTGATAAACTGAGAGAAGATTTATAGAAATCTTTGGAACATGTAAAACATTCTGAAAACTTCCATTAGGGAGTTCTACTCTTCCCTCTCCTACAACTTCTATTGGAGTATCATCTCCCATGAGAATAGGAGGTCCAGAGAATCAACTCAAAGAAGTAAAAACTTCCTCTTTAGCTGCCATATGATGTGATTTGCTAGAATATATAATCCATGAATCAGATGAGGAATTAATTGCAACCAGAGAATGACGACTATCTTTCTTAGGCGCATGGTATTCTTCCATCTTCTTCTTGTCTCCTTCAGGAATGAAGTCTCCAAGGTTATTCTTTTGAAGTACGTCTGTCATAAGATCAATATTCTTCTTCATGCATGTGGATTCTTCATGATTCGGTTTATTTCAATATGTGCACTGATTTCCCTTCTTCTTCTTCCCTTTGGAATTTGAAGAATCTTTGGAACCTGAAGAATCCTTGAAGGGTTTGGAATATCCCTCCTTCTTTGACTCTAGATGTAATAGCTCCTTTCATTTTTTCTTCGATTTTTTATTAGATAACCCTTTTCCATCATGCATGGTGAGTGCATGTGCTTTGGGATATTTTATGAGGCCCATATGTATGATTTTTTTCTTCTCTTGTGTGAGAGAATCAATGAATTGATACATCGTAGGCATTTTCCAATTTGCTCCCAAAAGACATATGCCTGAATGGAAATTCGAGCATATATAATGTATTATGATCCTAGCTTAGCCAAGATTGTTAGAATAAGTTGGTTCTCTTGTGTATACCTGTCAATACCACATTCACCCAATCTCAATATCAAAGACTTAAATTTAGTAAATAAATCATGTCTATTACCAAAACTTTTAGGGTCTAAGGTATTCAACTCTACCTCAAGCATATGACCTCGCATCTCATCCTGCTTTCCAAAGATTCCTTCCAAGGTGATCCAGATCTCATTTGGAGTCTTTCATGTGGCAACATGAAACCATAGATAAATGGATAATAACTCAAGAATTAGTCATGTGGCCTCATCCTTACAATTCGCCCATTTGGTCTTCTCAAGCACTAATGTAGGTTATGTTTATGTTGCCATCGTCAAATTATACAGTCCTTTTCTTTTGAGTTGGAATTTGGCCTTTGGATTCCATTAAAAATAGTTGTATGGTGTGATTATTATAACTAGACTTGATTGAATAAGTTGCATCACCTCCATCCCTACTATTGATTCTAAAAATATCCTAAAAACCCAGATCGTGGATTCTGAGATATGATAGACAGTTCTATGGCAACTATAGATATGATAAAACAGTTATATCTCCTAAACTATGATGTGGGTTTTGGAGATTTTTGGTGAGCATGAGAATCCCTATGTTATACCTCTCTGATCAAAATTCCAGCCCGACCCCGATTGTGGATTTTCATATATGGCTATTTTATTGTAGAAAACCAATTTTTTGGAGGGCAGTTGAATCGTCGCACCTTAAAGAAGGATACAGTGTGATAATCTTGAATCGTCACACCCTAGAGAAGGATAAAGTGTGACGATTGTGAAAAACTAAATCATCACACCCCAGTTACAGTTCGACGACGTTTCACCCTAAACTGTGTATAGGCTACGACGATTCCCTTCGATCGTCGCACCCTTCGATAGGAATAGGTTGCGACGATTTCAACCATCACACTCTTCAAAAGAGATGGGCTACGACGATGGAGGAAACTAGGTTTAATCAATCATATTTCTCTCTTTGCTGGATTTTCTGGGTTGCTCCAAGCAACTCGACTCTGATACCATGTTAGTTTTTCATTGAAACCTGCATAGGAGACCTAGCTAAAGCATACATAAACAAAGCTTATCAAGAAAAGGAAGAGAGATACAATATGAAGAATGAGAATCAATGTATATTATGATCTATCCAATGAGTGAGTGATATTCACTCATATAGGAAATTACATCCTATAATATGAATGCAGTCATAATAGTGATGGTCTAAGATTAGAAAGTATAAAATATAACTAGTTAGTTAACTCCCACTGAACTAGTGTGCTGAAAATAGAAATTTCTCCAACAGAAACTAGGCCTATGCAAATCTGGACTGGTACTTCTGGTACCAATTTTGGTTTCCTAGTTTTTTGGTTTTCTGGTACCATTGAAAACTAGGGTTTCACTTTTCAGGATTTTTTTCCACTGAAAAGGTGTGCTCAAACTTCCAATGAGTTTTCTAGGCTAGGGTGCACTTCCCTGGGTAATTTTTAGGATGAAATTATTCTCCAAAAAAAATCCCTAATTTTCTTGTATGGCAACAATGAAGTTTTTGCTTATCTAGTGAAAGGTGCTCTCTTCATCTTAGCTCTGATACCATGTTAATTTTATAGCAGCTATTAAGTTTATTTTCAATTTACTAGATAACAATAGTGTTATAACCCTAAATTGCACCACACATGCTTACTTGGCATCAGGCCAACTCATATCCCTTCATTGCCAAAACATATGTTGAAGAACCTCTTTTAAAATCCTCTTGGGTCAAGGCCCACGCACCCTAACCCACTATTGCATGTGTGTGCACGCTGGCAGGCACACTACAGCCCACGTGTACCTAACAAAACACAAAAATAGGAAAGTTGCCGACGGGACAAAAACCTATGGGTCAGTTAACTGAAACTCCCGGCCATGCATGGCCAAGAGTTCATCCAAAACTCTAGCTCCTTCTAGCCTATAAAAGAAGGGGTAGGGGTACCATTTGGAAGAGGAAAATTATAGCGAAGAAACTCTACCCATTTGTCGAATCCATTGTCCCAACCCTTTAGCCTTTCCTCAAGCCTAAGGAGAATTAACACAAAGCAGTTGGAGGACAAAAGAAGAGGAGTATCCCAGGATCGGGATCAAGGAGCAGTGGCCAGTCTCGACTTTGATTGTAAGTTGATTCATTTTGAAAATAATAAAAGAATACTTTTCCCATCCCAATGCATGAGTTATCTATGATTTGTTTAATTTATGCTTAATTTCTAACCCTCAAGTAGAAAAGTAGCATGCATGCGTAGTGGTTTGTCTTGATTGCAAGATTATCTTTGGAAGCAGCAGAGCAAGAAAGCGGGCAAAGCGCAACGGAGGATCTACACCAAACATCAGTAAAAAGGTTAGTAGTTCCTTTCCATGCATGTATTGTGAAAGAGGGGTTTAAGTTTTGGG
>CBVK0100099222.1:0-20945 GCA_900067695.1 Picea abies
TACTTGGAGAGTATAAATAAGAGGAAAGGCTCTCTCATTTGAATCACACTTGAGAATATGGAATATCTGTATGTTTTTTAGGTAACCAAGGATATTTAAGCCTAATTTCTGAGGGAAGGTGAAGAAAATAAGGCCGAAATGCAAGGAAGCATAAATTCTTTTGATGGTGCTTTCTAAGGTATGTTATTTACAGACCATCTCACCATTTTTTCTATACATTTTTTTCTATAATGATTCAGACCATGAAATTGTTATTACATTTTGAAAACATACACAAGTATCTGTGGTAAAACATTCATCTTGTAGTTCGTTGTATTTTTGGAGTTACACTCTGTGGAAAATAGGGTTTGTGGCTAGTCCTGAAACTAGTCAAAAAAAAGTGTTTTGGTAAAAACATCTTAAATTCTTCATAACAAATCCAAATTCAGTGAGAAAAAATGTGTTGGTTAAGGTAAAATATGTAGTATGCTAGGTAATGGCTTTAGATCAATTCAACTAATATTTTGGGTGGGGAACACTCTACAAGTTCGCTCTCTAGAATAATCCAGAATTCATCAAGGTATGCCATTTTTTCTATAACTCCTTTTATGAGAGCTTCCAAGTAGTGACACCTAGAGGAATTGCATAAAACACATTGACAAACATTGTGTATCAGTTTTATATATTTATATGTTACTTGTTCAAATTTATGATTACTTCAAGTTAGGGTTGTTGACTAATCCAAAACTAGGCATGTAAGACTAAAGAAAAGTTTGATGAAAATGCTAGTATCTTATTGCTAAGTTCAAGGAAGATTTGCAGGAATGTGATTATATACACCAAGTATATTATAGATCTACAAATCAGATTTGGATGATGAAATTGATGAGGTATTTTGGTTGATTTTCGTGCATGGTTGATGCACTTGTTTATGGTACAGGTTTGTTAAAGGTTGAGGTACAAGTTGATGCATGGTTGATACATGGTTCAGATTTATTGGTACAGGTTTACAACAATATATCTCACAGTGATAGTTTTACAGTGGTTCCATCAATCTACTTCTACTTCAGAGTGGTAGGACGGGGCAAGGACGGGTGGTTGTAGCCATGTTCTGGTTATAGCCAGAGAACATAGGGGGTTGTAGCCTCCTTCTAGTTGTAGCCAGAGAATTTGAGAGTTGGATATTCCCTCAGGTTGTAGCCTGAGAAACTAGGGGGTTAGACCCTCCTTCTAGTTGCAGCTCAAAAAAAAAGAAAGTTTTCAAGAAAAGGTTTTGTACCAAAGAATAAATCTCATCATCCGATGAAGATGAAGTCAGTGACAGTGAAACGGGGAGAGTTCTATTCATGGCAGTAGAAGACTTTGATAAAGAAGACTCCGAAGAAGAATATAAAGAATCATATGAAGAAGAAATTGAAGAGGCAGAAGTTGACTTCCGAGAAGAATTAATGAGTTCCATAGAAGTTATCAGAAGCAAAAAGAAGAAAAACAAGAATCTACATGTAACATCTCTCTCTGGCGCACTGAGCGAACTTATTATTTGAGGACACTTGCTAGCAAGTGATTTGGATTACTATGCTATTAAAACTTTTGATTTTGATTATGAGGCATTATGGTTTGATGACATGTTGTTTTACTGCATTGACATAGACATGTGCTATTGACTCGGTTTACTGAGTTTGTAGGATTTTGGACCTCAAGGATGTAGAGGCATCGATAAAACCCCTTGGACTCTGGATTGAGTTAGGGAGTGTACCATTGGGGTTTGATTGTTTTATTTTGATATTAGTGCATCTGATTAGATGACATGATATGGATATGTTCTGACAAGATTTGTTGATGATGCAGGATGACGATAGCTTGCTGACCAGACTCACATGTGGAGTAAAACGGTCACGCACGACTACCAGAGATATTGAGGGAGAGGTGTGGACATCAGCCCTACCACAACCTACTAGAACTCCCGTCATGGATCGAACTGTAGGTTAACATTTACCTAGTTCTAGAGGACCCACAATGCTGTGAGGACAGACTGTGACAATCACTCACAATGATTCTAAGGGGCACGCAATAAGGTGGGGGCCTTATTCCTTAGAGGCCCTTAATCTCCCACAAGTTCACCTGGAAGAGTATTGACTCCATGGGTTATTAATATCTACCAAGTCAGTCAAGAGGCGAGTGGCACCCTTGGAGCACCTAGTCCGTCCTGAAGGGCACGTCACGTTGTTTTTGATAAAATGAATGAACCTAAACAGCCTTAGGATGAACGTTGTGTTAAGAATTTAAAAAAAATAAAAAAAATAATAATAATTATAATAATAATAATAACAACATAAATAATAGTTATACTCTTCGTTAAATCTTATAAAATGAAGGGAATAAGAAATTTAATTTATTCATAAAAATAAAAAATAAAAAAAACTGTTGGAATAAAATTTAAAAGAAAAAGGGGAATTGATGTTTTATTATTTGGATAATTTAAAATACTAATTAAATGAGAAAAGGGAAAAAGGGTTAATTTCCACACCTACCTTTTTTTGTTCTAATTAAAAAGGGGAAAGAGGGAAAATCTAAGAATTTAGGAAACTAGGAAAAGAGGTAAACATAAAAAAGGAAAAAGGGGAACATAAGGGAAAAAGCGGAAAGTCAAACTTAGAAAAAGTATCTACCATTTAAGAGATTTCTAATTTAAAATGAAATAGCAATTTAATAATAGGGAAATCCATTAAAACCTGTAAGAGAATTTGGGGACACCTAGGAGTGAATCTAGGAGTAACTCTAGGTGGGTGAGGGAAATGAAGATAATTAATTAATTAAAGAAATTAATTTATGGAGGAATGTAGGGGATGGGGGACACTTGTACGGAGAGAAATTTTTAGGAATTAAATTTTAAAAACTTAATTAAACGAGATTTTAGGAAACCAAGGAACCAAAAAACTCTATATAATGAAGGGAGGAGATGGAGGTAGGGGATATTCTGTTTTGCGTAACGTTACGCTGCAGAAATATCTTCTTGACTAACTTAACATGTGGGAGTTGGGATTCCCATCTCAGTGAGGTGTGGTAGCTCATCCTTACAAGGCAAGCTGGGAGCTAGTCGAAATCTCTGGATAGTGAGTGTGTGGCCCCTTTGCAGCTCGGGGGGCTAAGGGGTAAGAAGAGTACCCCTAGCATTGGCTGGGAGGTACCAGTGAAGTCTCGATGGTTGATGAGTGGGAGTTGCATGGAGCATGCAGGATGTCATTCAAAGTGGGTGATCAGGCAATGGTACGCTCTCTTCATTTTTGTATGGTAGAATGTATTAGGACTTATACTTGGATATGGTTATCTAATGGAGAAGTAAACTGATGTCTTTTTAAAAATTGATGACTAAAAATTTCCTTAGCCTAGCTCGATGGTTGTTGAATCCCATGGCCTTCATTTTCTCACATGTCTTGTAACGACCCTAGTTGAATAAATGAGTAAAGGTTGAAAAGTAAAATTAATTAAAGAAGATAATTGTGGTTAACTGAGTAATACTCTAACTACATATCACATTTAATGACCTAAGAAATAAAATTTAAAAGATCAATGAAAAATGATATAGAATGGTTGCATATGCAGAGAGGGAGCCTATGAATCCCGAGAAGATAAAACATTAAAGGAAGGGAAGGGACATGCATGGAGGTGGTTGAACAAGTAACTGCAGGAGTCGGTGAAGGAGGGATAAGGGGGGGAGGAAGGTTTATGTGGGGGGATGATTCGACAGAGGATGGATTCTGAGGAATGTTCGACTTGCTGTGAGCAGGGAGTTTCTAGTTGTGACCTTCGATCAGTTGAGGTACCAAGTTGCTGGAGGTTTATGGCACGGGGCCAGGATATCCATAGATATCTTGGAGCTAGGTAGTTTTCCTAGTTGGCAGGGAGGACAATAGTTTTGGGCAGTTATTTTCTTGTTTGATGCAGGATTGATCCATGTATCAGGTAGCAGGAAGGAAACAACAAGGAAAAGAGGCAACAGAAATTATCATGAGAACCAGGTACTTGGTTAAGTTATGTATTTATTTCATTCTACCATGAATTCAACATTTATTGATAAAATCTAAGTTACTGAAGTTGCTGTTATAAAAATCAATATTATGCTATGAAGTTATCATCTCAGTTTATATAATAAATTGTTTACGAAACTTAATGATGTTTAGAAGTATTAGGCTGTTACATATGAGATCTGAGCCATTCATTTCGAGGACACGTGTCAGAGGATCCCGAGGAGTCGGGGTTCGGCATATCAGAGTTTCCGGAGTTGTGAAACTCTTGCACAATGGAATCGCGATCCGCGATTTCTCGACACGGTCGGAGCCGTCCGATTTGAGGGATGCATGTCCAAGGATTTAAAGGAGTCAGGGTTCGACATTTTAGGATTTTTTCATACAAGGGAATTGTTGCATTGGAAGATGCGATTTTGAGATACCCGATAGAATGACACAAGGAAGTGGTGACGTGGAGGAGAGACCTCACACATGCATCGAAGATTGGCATTTTGGGATTCTCGGTGATGAGAAAATCATGTTTGGAGAACTCGCGAACCCTGAAGGCCCGACGTAATTAACTTAACACTTAAACCTACGTTAAAAAAAAAGGGAGGGATTAATTAATTGACGTTTTAATTAAGACTTAAACACATCGTGAAATTGGAGATCGGGGTTTCGTGATTCAATGTACATTGGTTATTTTTTATGGGAAACCCCGAATCCCGATTTCATTAACAGTTAACTCGCAAGGTAAAAGTTATAACCCACTTTAAATAAAATTTTAAGGGGACACGGGAAACTTATGTTTTTGTAAAATTTTGACCCTTAGCTGGCCAAAGGAAAACGCTAAAGGAAATCGTGAAATTTGAAGTGAAGAAATTCTTGCTCGTGGAGGACCGAAACCCCAAAGGGGAGCCATAAGGCAACAGTCACATAGGAACAGGTTGCATGGACCTCAGCCTAGACAAAAGGGCCGAATGCACAAGGAAGAGGTGCATCGAGTATCGGAATATCGGGAATTCCGTAGACACGAGGTTCATGCAATACGATATTGCGATATCCGAAACCCCGATAAGGGACAAGGCTGTGGCCTTGTGGTATAATGGTCATATGGACCAAGAGCTTAGCCCGAAGGGCTAATGCACAAGTACCGCATCGGAATATTGGTAATCGGGAGTCTGTGAGGATAGAGGTTTGTGACCGCGAAAGTCGTGAAACACCGAATCCCAACTGGGAATAGGACTACGGTCACATAGGACAGGGTCACTCGGACCAAAGCATAACCAAAGGAGGGCTAAAGCTAGAAGGTAGCGCATTGGCATATCGGAGATCGGGAGTCCGTGAGGGCTAGAGACTCTCAGCATCAGACATAAGGAAACCCCGAAACCCAAAATTTAAGTGGGAAATTTCATAGTTAGGAGCAAAGGGCCGTCAGAAATATGGAAGGCAATGTATATGCTGCTAACTATACACATCTGCACAGACAAATAAATTTATAAATATAAACAAAATAAATTGAAAGAAAATTACCCAAAATCCGTACAGGGATGGAATTACAAGCAACTCATTTTGTTTCAAAAGAAGAAATCACCATTCATTACCACAACGTAAGGAAGGTTTATGTAAATTCTTGATTCGAATAAACCCGCATTCTTCATGAAGGAACTGAAACTGTGCACAATTGGCGGACTGAATCATACCTCTTACCATAGCTGAGGGTAAGCTCCGTAATGTGTACAGACAAGGTGTTGATTCCCAATATTTCAAAGAGACTGGAATCGAGGTCCTGGATCTTGTCAGTGGCCACCTCAATATACTCTGTTTCTACAAAACGAATTGGAGCATATACAGCATTAACCAACGCTAGTGAAGTGCTCAGAGTGACGGTGAGGATGTGAACCATGGAAAGGTAGATTCTCGAAACCTCTGAGCAGAACAGAGGAAGATCTATGGTGGACAAACACTGATGCGAGGAAAGTCCCAGCGGATGAGAAAGTGGGACAGAGGAAGGACGCGTAGAGAGTTGAAAGGCTGATAGATGTAGAAATTGGGGGCTAGATATGAGGGAGCTTTTGAAAGCCAGACGAGCACGTGGAACCCATACGTACCCGAACCCTGGGGTATACACTCAATTATTTATATATATATAATATAAAGTGTTAAAAATAATTTAAAGTAAATTGAACAATTTAGTATCGATAATTTATATACAAATAAAGGTCATATTAGTTAAAATTAATGAAAGGTTAAATGGGTTGAATTAGTGTAATATGATTTTAAATTAATCATTTTAATAAGAGTAAGGTTGATCTATATTAAGGTTAATTAATTATGTTGAGGCTGAGACAAGCAGGAAGGAGGTGTCATATGCACTAGGAAGTGACGAGTAAAGCATAAGGCTAACGTAGCTAGAGGGAAAGGGACCCAATAATCCTTTTCGCAAGGATAAAGAAACCAAGCTTAGATGCTTAATCCTAACCCAAACCTAGCCAATTCCCCTGATGGAGTAATGTCTGTTTACAGACAAGTAAAGAAAACTTATGCCTAACCCTGTTTCTAAGTTTAAGTAGTACCAATTTGAAACGTCCTTGAACTCACCCGGACAACTTTGGGGTGATGCAGGATAAGTTATACAAGATAGCCAGGACTCGAAGGGGTCGAGGCAGGGGAGCATCGTCACGGGCACTACCGACACCACCCACACCATCAACACCATCAACACCACCATCACCACCACCACCATCGCCCGAACTAGCCCTCATACTGCGCTCGTTGGAAGCCATTAATGAGACTTTAAAGGGGTGCCAACTAGCAGGGACTGAAGTGGAACCCCCACCATCTGGAACGGGTAATACAGAAGCATCAAGGAACTCAAGGGGATAATTTCCACCTGAAGACATCACGTGAGAGTTGCAGAAGATCAAACTTCCAGAGTTTGCCGGAGGTCGCGCCAGTGAACGTGCGGAAGCATGGTTGGAAGGAATGACAAGGTGTTTTTTCTTAAGGGAATATGCATCCAATTCAAAGGCCAAGATTGCAATTTTCCAGTTAAGAGACAAAGCCTTTAACTGGTGGGGAAACTTGGAAAGACAACTAAACCTTACCCCAGACACAGTATCTTGGGAACTTTTTGAGGAGAGGTTCCGAAGGAAATATCTACCAGCATACTACGAGGAACAACAAGTAGGGGCATTTCATGCCTTAGTCCAAGGAAACAAAAGTGTAGAATAATATGAGATCAGGTTTATGGAACTGGTCAAGTATGTTTTGTATATGGAAAATGACCAATGACAGGCAGAGTGCTTCATTTATGGATTGAACTCGAAGATCAGAGCTATGGTAAGGATGTGGAAACCATCTTCAGTGGTGGAGGTGGTATAAAATGTGTGTTATGTAGAATAACACATGAACTTAACAAGGGGTACAAGATCGACATTTCCACATCGTCCTGGATTCATAGGAAAGACCCCGAGGACATTTCCTAGGGGAGGGAGCTCTAGGCCACCACCTTATGGTAACAGAGTCGTGCCAAGGACAATAGCTAGAGGGATTTCAATGGCAACTAGTGCAGCATCTCGTTCATCACCAACAGTGCAGACAGGTCCACGACCGTATCGGGGAACAACTAGTAGGGGCAGGGGTTCCAGGGGAAGGAACTCATTTAGGAATTAGTCACCTAACAGTGCACCGGTTCAATATCGTATTTCCTATTGGAGATGCGAAGGACCCCATTACGAATGGGACTATCCAAAGTTACAATCAGGGTTTGTGCATAGAGAAGGAAAGGCATCAATGGGGAGGTCAAGTAGCAACCACCAGATTTACACAACGGTTAATAACTGCCAGGTCGAACATCAATCCACTGTAGTGGAGTCATCAAGTATGCTAAATCATATTAATGTTAATATTTTGTTTGATTCTGGTGCGACAGATAGTTTCATTTCACCATCTGCATTAGAAAAGAGTGGGCTGGCAGCCTTTGAGCACGATGACTTTAAACAAGTCGAGATGGCTTCGGGGGAAAAACAAGTTGTAGGACCTAGTGTTGATAATTGTATAGTAGACCTAGGAGTGTGCACTACCAGGTTGAAGGTATACATCACTGCTCTTGAGGCGTATGACCTAATCATTGGAATGGATTGGTTAGCATCTCATTGAGCTTTGGTAGATTGTTTCGCAAAGAAGGTGCTTTGTATTGATGATGAAGGAAGACCAATAGAGATCCAAGGTGTACAGACAAAAGTGTCATTAATATTTATATCAACTATGAAGGTTAAGTGATGCTTGAGACAAGGGTGTCAACTTTATGTAGTGGAGGCGGTGAAAGAAAGGAAAGGACCCTCATTGGACCAGTACCCGGTTTTGTCAGAATTCAGGATGTTTTTCCGAACAAGTTACCAGGGTTACCTCTGGAGAGGGAGCTTGATTTTAATATTGAGCTAAAACCTGTAGCAGAACCAATATCCAAGACTATGTATCATATGACGGTGCCATAACTTTGTGAATTGCAAATGAAGTTGAAGGAGTTACTAGACTTAGGGTTAGTAAGGTCCAGTGTCTCACCTTGGGGTGCACCGGTAATTTTTGTAAAGAAGAAGGATGGATCCTTATGACTGTGTATAGAATACAGGGACTTGAACTGTGCTATAGTGAAAAATAGGTACCCAATGCCGTGAATAGATGACCTCTTCAATCAGATGAAGGGAGCAACAATATTCTCAAAGATCAATTTATGATCTAGGTATCATCAGTTAAGGATTAAGGAAGAAGATATCCCAAAAACTACCTTTTGAACTCGGTTTGGACATTACGAGTTTGTTGTGGTACCTTTTAGATTTACTAATGCACCAGTAGTGTTCATGAGCCTCATGAACGACGTATTTCGGAAGTACTTAGATCGATTTGTACAAGTTTTTCTGGATGACATTCTCATCTATTCCAGGAATGAAAGAGAACATGAGGAACACTTGCGAATAGTGTTGTCTTGCCTTAGGGAGAATAAATTGTATGGGAAGTTGTCTAAGTGTTCCTTCTTCAAGAAAGAGATCCACTATTTAGGTCATATCATTTCAGGAAAAGGAATCTCGGTGGACCTAGAAAAGATAAAGGCCATTCTGGAATGGCTAGTGCCGAAAAATACCCATGAGGTGAGGAGCTTCATGGGGCTCGCGGGTTATTACCAGAGATTTGTGGAAGGATTCTCAAAAATAGTGAAACCCATTACCACTTTGCAATGCAAGGGGGTCAGGTATGAATGGATAGAAGAATGTGATAGCGCATTCATTGAGCTTAAGAGGTTACTAACTAGTGCGCCAATTCTACAAGTGCCAGATATGGAAAAGGACTTCATGGTCTGCACCGATGCCTCAAAACAAGGGTTGGGGGCCGTTCTAATGCAGGATGGAGGAGTGATAGCTTATGTGTCAAGAAAGTTGAAGAAGCACGAGGATTTATATGCGACTCATGATCTAGAGTTGGTAGCTGTAATGCTAGCTTTGAAACTTTGGAGGCACTATCTTGTGGGGCAAAATTTTGAGCTCAAGATGGACCATCAAAGTTTAAAACATCTCTTCACTCAAAGATATCTGAATTCTAGGCAAAGACGATGGAGTGAGTTTATGAGTGAGTATGATTTTGGTATTTCATACATAAATGGAAAGGAAAATTTGGTCGCATATGCCTTGAGTAGGAGACCACGTATCTTCTCCTTAGTACCCTTAAAGGTCAATCTGAGGGAACAGGTGTTGACACAACTACTAGGAGATAGTTGGTAATTAAAGGTTACTTTAGACCTCCAGAGAAGAAGGCAGATAGACCCAAAGTATGAAGGATATAATCTAGAAACAGATGGATTGTTGAGATATCGAGGAAGGATGTACATCTCGGAGAATGGGGATATTTGAAGTATCATACTAAAGGAAGCCCATAGAGCACTTTATTACGCACATCCGGGTGTGAAGAAGATGTACGCCAAGATGAAGAAACTCTTCTTCTGGGTAGGCATGAAGCACGATGTAGTCCATTTCATCGCCAAATGCCTAGAGTGTCAACAAGTGAAGGCCAATCACCATCACCCGACAGGCCTCCTACAACCACATGATGTCCCTATGTCCAAGTGGGAAATCATCTCAATGGATTTTGTTGTAGGGTTGCCACTCACGTCTCATCGACACAATGCCATTCTTGTGATAGTGGATAAGTTAACCAAGAGTGCTCATTTCATTCCAATTAGAGACACTTATGATGTCACTGATGTGGCACGAGTGTTCATTAGCAAAGTTATCTATTTGCACGGGATAACTAGGAAGATTATTTCAGATAGGGACTCCAGGTTCACTTCTAGATTCTGGACAAGTTTACAGTCAACATTGGGGACTCAGTTGAACTTGAGCACAACTTATCATCCTGAAACAGATGGGTAAACTGAGAGAGTAAATCAAGTTATGGAAGACATGCTTAGGATGTATGTAATGGATAATCAAACCCAATGGGAGAAGTACCTACCTTTGGTAGAGTTTGCCTACAATAATAGTTATCATAGTTCCATTGGAATACCACCATATGAAGCTTTGTATGGAAGGCCATGCAGAAAACCATTGAGTTGGGATAGATTAGAAGACCGTGTAATAGTTGGGCCAGAATTTATTCAGGAAATGGAGCAACAGGTGATTCATATCAGACAGAGTCTAAAGGAAGCACAGGATAGACAGAAAATTTATGCGGATACACACAAGACCGACCGAAATTATGAAGTGGGGGACCAAGTTTTCATTTGTATCAGGCCTAATAAGAGTACCATATGGTTCGGGAAGGGGAAAAAGTTGTCACCTCAGTTTATAGGGCCATTTAGGGTTCAAGAGAAAATTGGACCCGTTTCCTATCGTCTCATGCTGCCACCCCACTTGCATAAAACTCATAATGTATTTCATGTATCTGTTTTACGTCATTATGTTGTTGATGAATCACATAAACTAAATTGGAAAGAATTGCAGGTATCGGACGTGGGAAACCTCACGGTAGAACCGTTACGCATACTGGACTGTAGAGTCCAACAACTCAGAAATCGTCTGGTAGACCAAGTTAAGGTCGAGTGGGACAAGTATAGTCCAGAATCTGCTACTTGGGAGGACGCCGAAACACTACAGTGAGATTATCCCTCGCTATTTTGACCACCTCGAGAATATGTTTCTCGAAAGTGGGGTGTATGTAACACTACCTTTTGATTTAGACAACTAGGATTACCTGAGGCCTGTACACTTTATTTCTTAGTCACCATGAAACTATTAAGTGATATACTTAAACTTTAAACTTATGAACTGAAATGAATGTTTAAGTGTTACTAATGATGATGCATGTAATGCGATCTATTATGTGAATGTAAATTTTACGAATGTTTAAATTTTATTGATGATGATGTATATGATGCGACATATTGTGAGAAAGTGAAATTGTTGTATGTTTAAATACTATTAGAATGATGTTGGATACGATGAAATCTATTTTGGTAAATGATAATCTTGTGAATGGGTGACAAGTATGAATTATGGGATATTGTGAAATCTAATTCTAATGAGAAAGACTTGATGTAAATGTATCGGTACAGGGATACCAAATTTAAACAATGATACTATGTCATTATATGATGATAATGCATAGAAATGTATGAGTTTGTGTTGCAGACTAATCTGCAGGTTATGGGGTATGAAATAGCTAAGAGGTAATGATGATGAAAGTGGATATCAGGACCACTGACCGAGAAACATTGTGGTATGGATAATGTATGTGAAATTATATTGATTTGGATGCATTGCTATGATAGGTGGACTAGTGCATGATTTTGGTACTAACACTACCCAAAACCAAATAAACGATGACAAAACCTCCAGCAACAGGATGCCCCTGTATGTTCCATTGTAGGGTGTTGACTCTAGTTCTGATAGGAGGGGTGGAGGCATTTCCCACCATGTATCCTCCATTGTAGGGTGTTGACCCTGGTTCTACTAGGAGGGGTGGAGGCATTTTCCACCGTGTATCCTCTGAAACCTGAAGTCATGGGAGAACGGTGCTAGTTCACACTCCCCAAGACGTGTGATGATGAATGTCAGTTGCCTGCTAGGTAAGCTTGGTCGATATAGTGACACTTACAATTATGGGTTCTATTTGGAGTTAGGTCAATATAGTTGACGCTCCAAGATAGTCTAGCAGAGGAAGGATAGGAATGGAGCTGGAAGTAGGTTAGGGAGGAAGGATGAGTAGTAATAGTTGTGACAGTATGGAGATAGTCTTGTGGTGGAATTGATGTCTTCCCTTCAAAAAAAATAAATTTTTTTGTATATGTGGATATTCATTATGAAATAACTAAACCACAGTTGTTTGAAATAAAATCGTTAAACCAGATAATTGTGATGAAAGAATTTCTTAAACAATTGATTAATTGTTGTCTTTTATAAAAGACTAGTCTTGTTGACTGAATTGAATGCATGCATAAATTACCAAAGGATGACAGTTTGATTATTAGTACATGCACGAGACTTGCATGTACTAGCTACACATGCATTTCTTGTACATATACACTAGTATGTATGAGTTTTCTTGACTTAGTTACTGATAATGCCGTTACTTGTTGTGAATGTGTGAACCATGCTCTTTTCCTTTGTACCATCAGATAACTTAAACTTCGGGACGAAGTTTCTTGAATGGTGGGTGTATGTAACGACCCTAGTTGAATAAATGAGTAAAGGTTGAAAAGTAAAATTAATTAAAGAAGATAATTGTGGTTAACTTAGTAATAATCTAACTACAGATCACATTTAATGACCTGAGAAATAAAATTTAACAGATCAATTGAAAATGATATAGAATGGTTGCATATGCAGAGAGGGAGCCTATGAATCTCGAGAAGATAAAACATTAAAGGAAGGGAAGGGACATGCACGGAGATGGTTGAAGAAGTAACTGTAGGAGTCGGTGAAGGAGGGATAAGGGGGGGAGGAAGGTTTACGTGGGGGGATGATTCGACAGAGGATGGATTCTAAGGACTGTTGGACTTGCTATGAGCAGGGAGTTTCTGGTTGTGACCTTTGATCAGTTGAGGCATCGAGTTGCTGGAGGTTTTGGGCACAGGGGCCAGGATATCCATAGATATCCTGGAGCTAGGTAGTTTTCCTAGTTGGCAGGGAGGACAGTAGTTTTGGGCAGTTATTTTCTTATTTGATGCAGGATTGATCCATGTATCAGGTAGCAGGAAGGAAATAGCAAGGCAAAGAGGCAACATAAATTAGCATCAGAACCAGGTACTTTGTTAAGTTATGTATTTATTTCATTTTGCTATGAATTCATTATTTATTGATAAAATCTAAGTTACTGAAGTTGTTGTTATAAAAATCAATGTTATGCTATGAAGTTATGGTCTCAGTTTATAGAATAAATTGTTTATTAAACTTAATGATGTTTAGAAGTATTAGGAGTTACATGTCTTGACCACCTTGCTTTGTTTGTTGTGACCTTTGTGGTTACTTAGCCTTGATTCCTAGCTCACCAATCCTATCCTAAGTAGTCGGCGAGGAGCCTGATCTACAGTCGTCGCCTTAGCGTTAAAAGACCTATGGATATCAACGCCCTGCTTTTCTGTGCGAGGATGATGAGAGAAGGATGAACTGGTTAGATGGATACCCTTGATGTTTTTCCCTGGTTGATTGTTGATTCTGCCATCTGGAAACATCATTTGCGTGTGAATTATTTGGTGTCTTGGTTGGTTTTCTCTATGCCTTGACTAATAGAACACCCGCAATCATTCCATGATCTTTCCCATTAGATCCTTGCATTCTCTTATTGTTGTTTGCGCTGTATTGGGGTCATAGCAGTAGCACAGATTGATTCCCTGTTTGCAAATTTTTGGGTATTCTCGCAATGGAAAAACGTGATGGTTTCATGTCTGCAATTTTATTATTTTATATTCTGGCAATGAAAAAAAAAAAAAACGAATTGATTTTAGGTGTACAATTTTTATAATGGTATCATGGAAATGGAAAAATGTTTTATTTGATTTTCTGTCTGCATTTATAATTGTGTCCGAGAAATGAAAAATGTTTTTGTATTCCTGTTTGCATTGTAAAAAACGTTTTTTTTTGTATTCCTGTCTGCATTGTATTGGTAATCTGGCAATGGGAAGAACATTTGATTTCCTATCTTCATTTTATATTGGTGTCCAGGGAATGAAAAATGTTTTCTGTATTTCTATTTGCATGGCATTGGTATCCTGGCAATGGAAAACGAATTCATTTCCATGTCTGCATTTTGCCAACGTTTTTCCCTTTTAAATGATGATGGCAACATGGAGTTCCTTCTGGTGCATTTTGGGCACATCATTCTGCATATTTTAAATATAGATAGCCATGAATCTTCTTCTAGTGTGTCCCTGTACATGTTTTTCCCCTTTTAAATTGAGACTATGATTGCTGTGTAAATGTTCATGATTTTGCCATCCAAAATGTGACTGAGTTGCTATTAAATTACCCATGTTTTTTCTTTTAAAGAATGACATAGACTGTTGTTTAAATTCCCACAATTTTTTCCTTTAAAATGTGAAGATATTTTTGTTAAATCACCCACGTTTTTGCTCTTAAAGAATGACATAGACTGTTGTTTAAATGCCCACGATTTTTTCTTTTAAAATGTGAAGATATTGTTGTTAAATCACCCATGTTTTTGCTCTTAAATAATGACATAGATTGTCATTTAAATTCCCATGATTTTTGCCTTTAAAACATGAAGATATTGTTGTTATATTACCCATGATTTTGATTTTAAAAAAATGCCATAAACTGTTGTTAAATTCCCAGGAATTCACCTTCAAAACTGGTGATCATTTCGCTAGGAATGACCACGGTTGGAATTTAAAAATAGACTGTGTAGACTAAGGTTTTCATCTTATTTCGGAGTCTTTCTATCACTAAGTTTACACCATGATTTACAACTAATGTCATTGTGTATTCATCACTAAATCCAAGAAATTTATCACTGATTACAACTCGTTTTTATCTCTGAGTTTATAGTATTCATACCATGGAGTTAAAGCGGTCATGTCACTGAATTCAATGTGTTTTCATCACTGAGTTTACACCATGTTTTACCACTGAATCTATAGTGTATTATTGACTGAATCCAAGAGATTTCGTCACTGATTATAGCATGTTTTTATCTCTAAGTTTTTACTATGTAGACCACTGAGTTTGTTGTTAAATGACCACGAATTTACTAGAACAATTGCTACAATTAATTGGCTTGTTAATTGCAATGTTAAATGCTATATTAATTTCCTTACTAAATGCTAGAACAATTGCTACAACACTATGAATGGTTAGCAGATTCCTACTTATTGATTAAATGTTGTAGCGAGTTAAATGGTTAATAGTTATGTAAATTGCCTTGTTTTTGCACTATTAATCATTATGTTAACTGTCATATAAATTGCCTCGCTTTTTTTATATTAATTGTTATGTTAATTAACATGATAATCGCCATGTTAGTGCTATAATACTTGTTATGAAAATAGTCATGCAAACAACCCTGTTATTGCTCAATTAATTGATTATGTTAATCATTATGTTACATGCCTTGTTAACTATTGTAATAAATTGTTATGTAGTAGATATACAATTACCTTGTTGATTTGCTACAACAATGTTATTAGCTGGCAGTTTCCTCCTCAATGATAGTAAACATCTAGTGTGGTTAGTTCAGTCATTATATCTAGACTAATGTTGAGGTTTAACTATTCATAAGTGCTATAGGTAGCATTCCACTTTAAGAATGTTAATGTTGTTATTCAAGTTTATGGTTAGTTGGATTTATAGATATCACCTAATTGGTAACCCATACTCACTAAATTTGAGTCATAATTCATGTTAAGTTCGGTTGGTAACTTGTTGACTAATGGGATTTAGACTAGATAATTGATCTGTAATTAACGCCATTTTAAATCATAGATTTTGACCATTTAGCCTTGATTAATGGTTGGGTTGTTGACGAAGTGGTTTTTAGCTTGCACTTCCCATTGAGGGTGTTGTTGTTTATTTTAATTAATGTTTTTACTTGGTTTTGTAAACATTTAATGTGTTTGGTTTTCTCACTGTAAGGGTTCTAGTTACGTGTGTAATTAATTTTGGGTGCATGGGGTTGTTAGGATGATTTTCCTTAGCTTAGTAAGCTTGGTCTGCTTGTGTGAGGTGGGATGTAGACACCTCCTTGTTCCTCAGAATAGTCACCAAACTTGAGACCTTAAATGGTCAAAATCGATGGGAACCTGGGCTTAAACATTTCTTATGTGTCCTAGAGGTCCTAACCATTGCAGGGTAGGATGGACGGGTAGTCATTCTTATTCTTTGTCGGTTGAATGAAGTACATTGCTTCCAAGTGCTTGATGTGCTTTTATATTAGGTTGTTATGTTTGTTGTGGTGTGTGTTACATGCGCTGTGTTTGTCGTCATGTTTTGATGTTGACTATAATGTCATTATTACCTTCCTACATACACACACACAAAAAAAAAAAAATGCACTTGTTAAGTGAGGCTTGTTGTCATAACGAAATGGGAGGTTCATTACACTACAAGTAGAACTAGACAGGCCTCAAGATTTCATAATCAACAACAAATAGGCAGGCCTCAAGAAGAAGAAGGATTCATAAGAGCACCTCCTTTCAGAAGATCTTCAACTACCAGGTATCAAACTATATTTTTTGGTTTATGTTATGCATGTAATAATTTTGGACATAAAGTTGTAAATTGTAGAGCTAACAACAGGAACAATAACTACTTTGAGAGCCATACACAAAGGGGTTATTCAAGAAGACCAACAAATGTGAAGAACTTCTGAGTTTTTTGAAGCAAATGCTACATCAAAAGAGAATATGGCAGAATGGGAAAGTTTGACTCTCGTGTGGACAAAGGAATACTTGTTAGTTACTCAAGTACAAATAAAGCATACAAGTGTTACAATCTAAGATTAAACAAAGTTGTGGAAAGCATCAATGTAACAATTGATGAAACAGGTAGACCAAAATAAAAGGAAAAAGAAAACAAATCAATGGAACAACTTTTCAAAGAAGAAGATGAAAAAGAAGCAAAAGAGGAAGATTAAGATGAAGAGAATCTGACAAAAGAAGAAGAGCAAGTTCAACAAGTATCTCCAAAGACACCTATAAAATGAGTACAGAAGAATATTCCTTTAGATCAAATTACTGGAAACAAATATGCAGGAGTTGAGACTAGAAGAAAAATCCATTCACCAGAACAAACACACCTAGCACTCTTATCTACAATTGAACCAAACTATTTTGAAGAAGCCAACAAGGATGAATTTTGGAATAAGGCGGTAGATGAAGAATTGGATCAAATAGAGAAAAATGACACTTGGTAATTGGTTCTGAGACCAAAGAATAAGAATCTAATCGACACAAAATGGGTTTTCAGGAATAAATTGAATGAAGATGGATAGGTCACAAGGAACAAAGCTAGATTGGTATGTAAAGGATGTGCAACGATTGAAGGAATCAACTTTGAATAGACATTTGCCCCAGTTTCTAGAATGGAAGAAATCTATTTTCTTTTAGCTTATGCATGCTCCAAAAATGTTAAAGTATATCAAATGGACATAAAATCATCTTTTCTGAATGGGGAACTTGAAGAAGAAGTCTACATTGAACAACCAAAAGGATTTCGGTTATCAGAGAACACATAATATGTGTGTAAATTAAAGGAGGTCTCGTATGGTCTAAAACAAGCTCCTAAAGTATGGTACTCTAGATTGGATAAGTATCTGCAACAAGCAAGGTTCAGAAAAGGAAGTGCAGACAACAACCTCTACATCAAGGTAAGTCAAAGTAATATTTTATTAATTGAAGTTTATGTTGATGATATTATTTTTGGTAGTGATGATGATAGGTTAAGCCAAAAATTTGCAAAAAAACATGCAGAATGAATTTGTGATTACTTGGAGAACTATCCTTCTTTCTGGGACTTCAAATGCATCAAAGTAACCAAGGAATTTTTATTTCTCAAACCAAGTATATAAGAGAAATTCTAAAGAGGTTTGGAATGGAGCATTGCAAACCAATTATCACTCCCATGCAAACCATTTGTAAGTTGAGCAAAGATGATGATTCAAAGTATATAGATCAGAGGCAATATAGGCAAATGATTGACGACCTACTCTATGTGACAACATCCAGACCAGATGTAATGTAGGCAGTTGCACGGGTGGAATGATTTCAAGAAGCACAAAGGAATCACATGTATTAGCAGTAAAGAGGATCTTCAGATATCTGAAAGGAACATAAGAGTTTGGATTATGGTATCCAAAAGGAAAAGATCTATCAGTTATTGCCTACACAGATGCAGATTGGGTAGGTAGTATTGATGATTGATGGAGCACTAGTGGAGAAATGTTCTACTTAGGTGAGTGTTTGGTATCATTGATAAGAAAGAAACAATCATTAATATTTTTATCTATAGCCGAGGAAGAGTATATTGTAGCTGCAACATGTTGTACACAGGTTCCTTGGATGAAGCAAACTTTGACAGATATACAGGTTGAGTATGATGAGGCCATTTCAATATATTGTGATAATACAAGTGCCATTAGTATCTCAAAAAACCCGGTGATGCACTCCAAGACAAAGCACATTCCAATCAAGTATCACTTTCTATGGGAACAGGTTGTAGAAAAGAACATCAGAGCTGAGTATGTGGGCACAAAAGAACAAGTGGAAGACATCTTTACAAAACCACTTCCATGGGAATCCTTTGAATATATTTTCCAAAGACTTAGAGTTATTTCTGCTCCAAAATGAATGCTTTTTGAATTCTTTTTGAATGCTTATATTATATGTCTTAAATGTACACAAGGAAGCACCATAAGAGGACGGTTCAGTCAAGGGGAGCATCCTCAGATCAAAATATACATTTTCCATTGATGAAAAAGGGGGAGATATTTATCAGATGAAGACGACAGAGGCATATTTATCATATGCATAGGACAGATGCATGGTTCTAGGGGGAGCATGAGTGATATTATTCCAGTACTACATCAAAGTGTTTCCATCAATGCCGAAAGGGGGGAGATTGTTGATTAAGGTTGGTTGTGATTGATGTCAACCCTTGAAGAAAGCCCCCTAGCACAAAGGTTTGGGTAATGGATCCAAGATTGTTTGATCTAAATATGACTCATTATTGTTTTGTCATGGTTTATAAGAAGTAAATATCAACGAAATCCAAAGTGGTCCCCTTATGGTGAAAGCTCTCATGGGAAGACACTTTGTGGAGTAAGAGAACCCATGCTTAATTGTGGAATAATGAGATGAAGGATAGTGAATTTTTCAAGGAAACTATCCGATATGGATATTGCTTGTCATTCCATTTCTAGTGGTATGTAGAATTTCATATAACTCCTCACAGTTAGAGAGTTATGACCATGTGAAGTTGGAGAACCCGGGTTTGTGTAATGGACCCAAGTTTGTTTGATGGATAATGGTATGATTTTTTCTATATTTGAAGGTAATAATATTCTATATGGAACATGTCATTCAATTTCTGGTGGTATGTGGAATGTCACATAACTCCTCACGTTTTGAGAGTTATGGCCTTATGAACAAAAGGTAATGAATAACGAATAAAGTGCAGTGATGAGTGTATTATAATTGAAAGTGAATAAAAAGTAAATTATTTCAATAATAAATTTAATGGAGAAATTAGAATTGGGTTAACCCTAAAATAAGGAAAGTGGGCCAAGTGATCTAGAAGATGTTTTGAAGGAAGCTACTTTGAGAGTATAAATAAGAGGCAAGGCTCTCTCATTTCAATAAAACTTGAGAATATTGAATATCTATAGGTGTCTGAGGTAACCAAGGATATCTCAGATGAATTTCGGAGGGAAGGTGAATAAAGGAAGGCCGAAATGCAAGGAAGGATAAATTCTTTTGACAGTGCTCTCTAAGGTATGTTATTTGCAGGTCATATCACCATTTTCACTATAAAAAAATTTCTATAATGATTCAGACCATGAAATTTCTATTCTATTGAGAAAACATACCCAAGTATATGTGGTAAAACATTCATCTTGTGAGTCGTTGTATTTTGGGAGCTACACTCTGTGGAAAATAGGGTTTGTGGCTAGTATTGAAACTAGTCAAAAACAAGTGTTTCGAGTAAAAATGTCATAACTTCTTCATAAAAGATACAAATTCAGTGAGAACAGATGTGTTGGTTAGGGTACAGTGTGTAGTATCCTTTGTAATAGTTTCATATGAATTCAAATAATATTTTGTGCAGGGCACACTCTACAAGGTCGCTCTCTAGAATAAGACAAAATTCAACAAGGTATGACATTTTTTATATTAATCCATTTCTGAGAGGTTCCAGGTAGTGACACTTGGAGGAATTGCACAAAAAATACTGATGAACATTGTGTATCATTTTTAGATCCTTATACATTACAGGTTCAAATTTATGATTACTTCAAGTTAGGGTTGTTGACTAATCCAAAACTAGGCATGTGAGACTAAAAAGAAGTTTGATAAAAATGCTAGTCTCTTGTTGTTAAAGTTAAGGAAGGTTTGCAGGAATGTGATCATATACACCAAGTATATTACAGAGATGCAAATCAGATTTGGATGATGAAATTGATGAGGGATTTTGGTTGAGGTTGGTGCATAGTTGATGCACTTGTTTATGGTATAGGTTGATTACAGGTTGAGGTGCAGGTTGATGCATGGTGTAGATTTATTGGTACATGTTTACAACAGTATATTTCACAGTGATAGTGTGATAGTGGTTCCATCGTTCTACTTCTACTTCAAGGTGGTAGGATGGGGCAAGGACAGGTGGTTGTAGCCACCTTCCAGTTGTAGTCGGAGAACATAGGGGGTTGTAGCCTCCTTCTGGTTGTAGCCAGAGAATTGGG
>CBVK0100099223.1:1660-15056 GCA_900067695.1 Picea abies
CCCATAAAGCTAATGTCACTTTATTACATAACTCCTTGATCATATGTATATATTAGCTATTGAATATATTTAGTTGTCTTCACTTCAATTGGTTTGTACTGTCCTGGTCTTGATGGACCAAGAGCATTGAAGCGAAGCTTGGAACAACAGAGACCCAAGGAAGCGATCATAAGGTATGTTCATGATCTTAGCCTCCTAGTTCTTTCAATAGTCTAAATCTAGGGAAAGAGTATTATTCTGTCCTGTTTTGTTCTAGATCCAGGTGGATCTAGGGAGATCAGTTTGTGTCCACACTTACGGATTAATCCTAAAACAAAATTGGCAACTCCACTGGGGAGATTCCCTTTTTCTTTATGGTCTTTTACGTTTTCTTTGGCCATTTGCTCTAGTTTCATATTTCTCCTATTTTGTCAGTCTCTGAGTTTTTAGGATATCCTGATAGACCTTTTGGGTTCAAAAGCTTTTGTCACTTTTGCTTTAATTTTCAAAAATTTTTTCATCTTCAGGAGTTCTCGCACTGTGTTTAACTACAGCCTGTGAGAATCAGTCAAGTTTTCACCCTACATATAGGGTTCAGTGCGAGCACCTCGCACCTTGCTAAAGGGTTGCCTGCGATAATAATAAATTCTCGCACTGTGTCAAACTGCTTGCCTGCGAGCAAGATTTTTTAAAATTTTGAAATTGACTTTTGTTTTTTCCAGCTGCTCAGATCAGTTGATTTACCTCTTATGAGCTTACTGGACCATTGATTGATATAGCTTTTTCTTTAGTTTGCATGCTTGAATAGTTTTAGGGTTTCAAGGTTTTTCTTGTTCTTTATAGCTTGGCTTTCATTTCTTGACTCTTATTGGCAAATTCATTCTCTATGACTTCAAGAGCTGAGTGTGTTTGATTGGTTGAGAACCAGTGATTGGTTGAGAGTTAAGTTTTTGGTTTTTCTCATTTTCTTGTTGGTTTGAAAGAACATTTTCATTTGCATTGAGAAGACTCATTGGTTTGCTCTTTGTTTTTGCTTTCATTGAAAGAGTTGATTGGGTTGTTATTGCTTGATTCTTTATGATTTGATTTTATGCTTCCTCATTAATATAGTGAGAATTCTTTCTAGAAAGTGAACAATAATCTTTTCTTTCAAAAATATTGTTTTCGTCTTTTAGAAAGGAAATTGTGCATTGCATTGTAATATTGAGTTGATTTGGAAAATTTTCTCTCTCTCCCATACATAGGATTCATTGAACGGAAAGTGTTATTTTTCATTTTTCATTCTTGCATTGTTTGGGTCAAAGTCATACAACATCAGTTTCACTTTCGTTACCTTTGAGTAAACAACAGCTCTTAAAAACATTGTGTAATCTTAAAATTTATCTAGTAACTATTTTCTAGGGCTCTTTTACACCAACATTTAGCTAGGCTAGTGCTTTGGAGTAGGAAGAGAGACACACTCTCCAAAATCTCAAAACACACAATAGCATCTTGAGTTAGGGAGTGTTAAATTCCATTTGCAACATATTGTTCTGGGAAGCCCTTCTAACACAAGGGTCAAGCACTAGGTCGCATTGGTGTTGGCAGAGTTACTAACCCTGCTTTGTTGACATCGGTGTAGAGATTGCACGTATTACGGGGATCACTTAGAGGTATACCCACAATGATGAGTGGAAGCCTTTTGAGTTGATTTCGGGCTAGATACCCTGCCCTTGCATATGGATCTAACTGACGACTATTCCCCCAGGCTTTACTGTTGTTTGTGGTGACCTTAGTGGCCTATCTCTCTAGGTTCTTACCCAAGGTGACTGTGGAGGGGAAAGTCTTCACGGTACCTAGAATTGACGTTGGCCAAACTCACTCGAGCTCCTTGGAGGGTATACCCATGATTATGTGTGGGATCTTGCACCAGGGTGTAAGTCCATTAAGCAGGTCGTCAACGTAACTTTTCCAACTTAGCCCTGCCCCTTCTCGTCTGGTTGTTGCAACGTTGGATTTCATCACCAACTGGTGGCTTCGAAATTAGAAGGTATTTTTTGCTTGGTGATTGCTTCCTAGATTTTATTTACTAGCGCGTGTTCTTTGTTTCTCGAAGTTGACCATAGGAATTTCTTTGTGGAGCTTGTCATTTGTTTAGAATTTCTCCCCCACGGCGTTCATGTAGAATGCAAGGTTTATCTCCAGAACATCTGGACGATACCCAACCCTTGCCTACCTGTACACCTAAGGGTTCTCCCCATCAGACTGAAGTCCCGGTGGCTACTCCACCACACGGGGAAACAAGTGACGTTCTAGTTGTCACTACACCACCTCCACAGGTAGAACGAACTGACTCTCTAGAAGATTTTCAAATTACTAATACTAGAGAAGACTATCGCATTCACCGTGGTGAATGACCTGTTGTGCAATTAAATTCTTCTGACGAAGTCGCTGTTACATCCTCTGAATCAACTGTTGGACCTTCTCCAGGTGTAGTGGGCCAAGATCCTTTTTGGTTGGGTGATTTCTGACGAGTCCTTTTCAGTACTGAGTCACCCCCTGTCTACGAAATCAACCCTCCAGTGTCTTCTGAGACAGAAACTACACCAGAGACTACCACTTATCGCTTTGTTCTCCCTCCTGAGATGGCCCATCTCGCGAATACTACGAGTGTCCAAACCAGAATTACTGCAGCTACTCTTTCTCCTATCAATACCTAGTGAATACCCGATGTCAACCCGACACTACCACCCGGTTACCATGCATTGAATGCTTTGTTGAATGCTTCCAATCCAACACCTCCGCAAACCCCAGCTGGTTCTCCAGGTGGTCCTCCTTTTCTTGGGCATCCTATTCCTGGTTTTATCCCGACACTCCCTCCGTTTCCTTCTGGAAATCCTAATCCTAGTGGCATTATCCCGACTGTTGCACCCAACTTGCAGATTCCTGTGGGTGGACAAGGTGGTACGGTTCCTTTTCCTTTTCCTGGACACAACACAGTTACTACGCAACCTACGGTTGGCACACAAATTCCGGGTGGAACTATACCTACGATAGGGGGACCAACCTCACCTTTTGGACAAAATATACCTCCTAAATTGGCCCAGTATTGGAATCATCTTCTACAAAACTTTCCTCAAAATGCTGGGGGGCAGCAAACTGTCCCTACTGTAGGCCAACCGTATCCAGGTATAACCAATCCTATTTGGGGTTCAGGTCAAACTACTCAACCTCAAGTCCCTACTCAAACTCAAGGTTATAGTCCTTGGGGTTACTATCCTATCCGGCCACCACCGAATCAGCCAGGGTCTTCCCTCTACGGATAGTCTTCTTACGGTCCTACTAGTTTACCAATAGGGCTTCCACCCCAAATCCATCAGTACCCACAAGTAAACCGACAGTTACCTTTTTTTGCTACCTTGGATTTGCCAGATTTTTCTAGGATTCTGAATGATCCTATTCATCACTCTCCCCAATGGCCTGCTATTCCTGCTAAGCTTCCATCAGATATTCCGAAATTCGATGGCAAGGTAGGAGAGGACCCAAACAATCATGTCATGACTTTTCACTTATGGTGTTCGTCCAACTCGCTGATGGATGACTCCATTCGTCTATGTCTTTTTCAACAAACCCTTACCGGTTCGGCTGCGAAGTGGTATATTGAATTGCCACGAGGTTTCTTTTCTGATTTCAACACCCTAGCCATGGATTTTCTCACACATTACCAGTTACTGATCCGTTACGATACTGGGACTGGGATCTTGACTTCCTTCAAATAGAAAAAAGGCACTCATATATCGGATCATATCCATGAGTGGCAAAGGAGACGACGTCTCATTAAACTTGAACTTCCTGATCAGTTACTGGCTGAGTGGTTTACGAAATCTTTCGTGAACGAAATTGGTAAAGACATTGCTATGGGTGGTGTTGTTACAGAGGAGTAGGCTATAAGTCATGCTCAGTATCTTGATCTCGTTTATTCACAAATGGGAACACTTTATGATTTACTACCTGAACTACCTCGTCCTGGTACTTCCAGCACTTCAACTACTCCAGTTGCCTCACATGCCACTGATGGTGTGATTGGTACTGCTCATGTCCATTCACATTTTGTTTCAAGTACAAACCCTAAATCTACATCTTCTAATGTTCAAAATGCTCCGTCTCCTGCCACTTCCACCGGTAAAACTTCTGAGGTGAACATTGTTCAATCTACACCGACTGGTAAAAATAAATCAAAGAAAGGGAGAGGTAAGAATAAGAAGAGTAAAAATAATAATCAAAATGAGCAAACTAAAACCCATCCTGTTGAAGATCGGGATAAACGCAAATCACGCTACCCTTGCCTTATCTGTGGTGATGATCACTACATGAAGGATTGTCCTCGACGTGTCGAGGTTACTAAGTTCCTTCAAGGAACGCTGAAACCCTCTACGTCGACAGTCTTGTCCCAACCCTTCTCGTCTCCGCAATAGGCCTCGTTGGTCATCCATGACCAACCCTCTACTTCTACGACATCATATGTTTTGATGTGTACCGATGATTCTAAGAAAGACAACGTTGCACTTACCACTAGAGCCAAAGACTATACTCCATATAAGGAGAAGGTTGATGATACACCCCCCACTTTGGTACAACCCTCTCCACCGACTCCACCTATGAATGGTCCTCTTCATCTCGAATGACTGAGTCTTGATATAGTTCTACATCCACCCCCGAAAGGTGTCGTTAAGAAATCGGCCTTCAATCCTCATGCTTGTGCGGCCCAGAACTATAACATTGTCGAAGATCTGGCCCAAGCACCTTCAGCGATGTCTGCCCTTGAAGTCCTTCAGTCTTGTCCTGCACAACGAAGGGCTCTATTGAAAGCCTTAGGTGGAATTGATCCTACAGATACAAATTTTATAGTCTTTGACTTGGAAGATCATATTCCAAGGTTTCCCCCTCAACTTTCTTTTCAGATACAAGTTGTTGTTGCTGACAAGAATATTTGTCGAACTGTTATCGATGAGGGTGCCTCTACGTGTGTAATGTCTTTTGCTTGTTGGAAAGCCATTGGCTCTCCTCCTTTAAATGAATCACAAAATACTTTGAAATCCTTCAATGGATCTGGTTTTAAGCCTTACGGTGTTCTTCCATCGTTGCCTGTTACTCTAGAAGGTAAGATAGTCCAAGTTGAAGTGGAAGTTTTTGATGCTCCTCTGGATTATAATATTCTACTTGGGCGTAGCTGGATAGATTCTATGCACGTCGTTGTGTCAACACTTTTCCGTGTTGTCCGATTTCCTCATCAAGGAAAAGTTGTTACGGTTGATCAACTTGCCTTCTTTAATTCTGATACTTGTACTGGCAATGTGTCATTTATAGCTAAAACCCCACCGGGTTACGAGAATGTCGGTGTCGGCCTTTTAAAAGACTCTTCGTTAATGGGCACATTCCCCATACCACCTCCACCCGATATTCCGCGTCCGTCAGTTGCTTCTATTAATATGATCTCTGCTATACCTCATGAGCTTCCTGTGTCTTTTGACCCTTGGATAGTCCCTGACCCAGGAGATCATACTCGTTTCAGCGACGTCATGCCGGTAAGTCTGGTTGAGTCTGCTTATCAAGCCATTCAATCGGCAACCCCTTCTACACCCTCTTTTGATGAGTTGTCTCCTGATCCTTTCCATGACATCTTTCCCACTGACGAGATGATCATGTCCGTCATGGAGGGCACCCCTTGGGACAATGGGCATCATTGTTCCATACTATTTCTGGAACAACACACTCTCGAGAATTACCAGTGGATTTCGACTCTGTCAACCATTGTTATTTCAACTGTTCCCGGATATACACATGATGTGTTTTCTGAAGGGAACCTCAGTAATATTTCTCCCACGATACCCATTGATATATTAGTTAAACCTAGGATAGTTGAAAATGTTCACATTGGACCTTCGTGTTCTTCGGATGAAATTGTCACCTATACTGCTCTGTTCAAAGAATTTCGTGACATCTTTGCCTGGAGCTACGAAGAGATGTCGGGTATCAACCCTGCCATTGTTGTGCATGAGATCAAGACATACCCTGGAGATAAACCTGTCTAGCAGCACCTACGTCCAGTTCACCCATGCAAAGCGGTCGCTATCAAGCTTGAGGTTGAAAAACTTCTCAAAGCCAGTTTTATTTATCATGTAGCTCTGACAGAATGGGTTTCCAACCCTGTACCGATTGATAAGAAAGGTGGTAGTATACGTGTTTGTGTTGATTATCGGGATATTAACAAAGCATGTCCAAAGGAAAACTTCCCAACCCCTTTCGTCGACCAGATAGTTGATGACTGTGCCGGCAGTGAAATTTTTTCTCTCATGGATGGATTCTCCGGCTATAATCAAATTAACATCGCTCCTGAGGACCAACATAAAACTACTTTTATTTGTCCTTGGGGTACTTTCGCCTATAGGAAACTTCCCTTCGATCTTAAGAACGCAGGTTCAATGTTTCAACGTGCTATGTCTTATGCGTTTCACGATATAAATCATATCGTTCAACCTTATTTGGACGATTTTCCAGCTCATTCTTTACGTCGAGATGATCACCCCACTCATCTCCGAGCAATTTTCATTCATTGTCGGTTCTATCGCATTCGTTTAAATCCTCATAAATGCATCTATTGCATAGAGTCTGGCCGTCTTCTAGGTTTTATTGTTTCACGTCACGGGATCCGGGTAAATCCTATTACGGTTGAGGCGATTCTTAATCTCCCTCCTCCTTCTTTGTTGCGTCAGTTACAAATTTTGCAGGGGAAAGAAAACTTTCTTCGTCATTTCATCCCTAATTACACCGAGATTACTCAAGGTTTTACACATCTTCTAAAGAAAGGTTTTGAGTTTGTTTGGGATACCATGGCCAACAATGCTTTTGAGGCTTTGAAGTTGTCCCTCATGAAAGCTCCACTTCTTTTCCCTCCTGATTATAGTCGTGATTACTTTCTTTATCTTGCTGCCTCCAAGTATACTATTGGCATAGTTCTCTTTCAGGAGGATGATGCACACAATGAACATGTTATTTATTACTTGATTCGAAGTCTTACATCCATTGAGATCAAGTACCAACATGTTGAAAAACTAGCTTTGGCTTCTGTTCAAGCGGTTCAACGTTTTCGCCATTATATTCTCTCCAGGAAAACTACAGTGATTTCACATTGCAATCCTATGCAGTATATTTTGACACGTCAATTGCTAGGGGGCAAGTACTCTAAATGGATTGTCATTCTCCAGGAGTTTGACTTGGAATTCGATCGCGCCACGTCTAAGAAATCCTTGGTTTTTGCTGAGTTAATATGTGATTTTCCCCACTCTGCCACAAAAAATGTAGCAGTATATTCATTACCTGATTAATCACTTTTCCTTATCAGCACTGATGATATTTGGTATGGAGATATCATTATATATCTCCAAACCCAAACTTTTTGGCCTGCTTTGTCTAGTACTGAACGACGTCGCGTTCGTTATCAAGCCCGTCAGTACATTATCCTTGGAGATACTCTTTACCGGCGAGGATATGATTCTGTTTTTCAGCGTTGTTTGACTTTTGACGAAGCCGAGAAAGATTTGAATGACTTCCATTCTGAAGCATGTGGTGGTCATATGTCAGGGTATGCTACTGCCCAGAAGATCTTGCGCGCAGGATATTTTTGGCCTTCCTTGTTCAATGACTGCATTACTATTGTTCAGAAGTGCCATGCCTGCCAGACCTACAATCAAAAAATTTGGTCGCATCCTTCTCCCCTTCATCCTGTGGTCTCAGTCAGTCCTTTTGCAAAATGGGGCATTGATTTCATGACATGTCACCCTCACTCGGCCAGGGGGCATGGTTACATCATTGTAGTTGTTGATTATTTTACAAAATGGGCTGAGGCGATGCCAACGTTCGATAATACTAGAGAGACTGCAATGTTATTTCTTTTCAACCATGTCATAGCTCGTTTTGATGTTCCTCAAGATATCGTTACCGATCACGGTAGTCATTTTAGGAATTTTATGATGTTTGAACTTACAGAAAAGTTGAGTCTTCATCATGATAGCTCAACACCCTATTATCCACAAGCTAATGGCCAGGTCGAAGCAATCAATAAGGTTCTTATAACTATGATTTGATGGATGATAGGAATTCATAAAACCAGCTGGCACACGATGTTGTTTTCGGCATTGTGGGCATATCAGACATCTGTTAAATCCGCTACGGGGTTTACGCCCTTTCGATTAGTTTATGGCATGGAAGCCATTCTGCCGATAGAATGTGAGATACCTTCTTTGAAGCTAGCTGTAGAAATATTACCCAATACTTTTGTTGAAGAGGAACGTCTGTTGTATCTAATACGATTAGACGAGACCTGACGTGATGCCACTCTAGTAATAGAAGCCCAAAAGAAATGTGTTAAGGAACAGTATGACAAGCATGTCAAGCCTCATGTTTTCTCTGAAGGTGATCTTGTTCTTCTATATGAACAAGATAAAGATGTCTTAGGAGCTGGTAAATTCGAACCAATGTGGCGTGGTCCTTACATTGTTCTCAAAGTTTTGTAAAAAGGAGCGTATGAGTTGGTTGATTACGATGGTATACCTTTGAGTGAACCTAGGAATGGGTTGTACTTGAAGAAGTACTATGCATAAGTTATTTGTGCAAAAGTACTTGTATTTTATGTATCATACTTTGTGTGTGTTACTTTTGTTTGCTTTTGACGTTATCTGGTCTCTACCCTTATGTGACGTTGTGTTTGATTTCTAGATGTCGGAGTATTCACTACCTTATATTGGCTTCACTGATGGTGCTAGCCATATTACTCAGAACCTAGCTTCCGTTGCATGGGAAATCTATGCCCCAACAAACGAGCTTATATTTTTACGAGGTGTATGTCTTGGTCGAGCAACCAACAACATCACAGAGTATAGTGTTGTTATTGAATTATTGGTTGATACTATCTCTCTCAGAATTCGTCATTTGGTTATGCGACTTGACTCACAGCTTGTAGTACTATAGCTAAGCAATGTCTACTCTATTAGAAGTCCTACTTTGTTAAGGATATATTTGCGGATTCACCTCTTGGAACGGTATTTTGATCACATTGAATATCATCATATTCCTAGATGTCTTAATACATTAACAGATGCTTTGGCTAATTGTGTATTGGACAGACATTTAAATCATTTATAAATCAAACACATTATAATTCACACAATAAAAAGTAAACCGGTAGAAGCCATCCGTATATATATAATGATCAAAAGAGTTTGTTTTTACAAAAAGTATGTTCGAAGACCAAAATATCAAAATTCGAAGCTTATAGCTTCTACATAGTGACGTCACAGATGACGTTCATGATAACACACTACTGCCCTAGCTACCTTGTGGAGCAGTCGACCAATAGCTACTAAAACCCCTACAGTATGACGATGATCGCGTCGTGGAACCTCTTCCAGAGTCATATCTGGAATGTCTGCTGTCAGGTCTTCTAAGTTCTGTTCTACCACCTGGTAATCTTTGGCATACTGTGGTACTGTTGCTGCTTCTCCTCGTCGCTGGATAAGAGAACTGCCAGGAGGTCTATACGGTCCAACATCTATGTTATCAACAAACATTTTGGTGTTAATCTTCAGATAAATCTAAAAAACAAAAACATTTTAATATGATAAAAAATTCAAAATTTGTGTACTTCTTACCGAGGTCTCCCCACTGAGCATCCTCAGGTAGTGCTAGATCTTGATCTCCTCGGAAATCCAACCCGGCATAGGCATAGTCATCGACCATCAGCATCTGGTTTCACAACCAGTCAAAGAAAATATCATCATATTTGATGATTGGTCCTGCCACGTGCCGAGCCATGAGCCGACACCACCGCAACATCCTTGGATCCCTAGGACCCATAAGATACCACTCAGCCTGTAGTCTAAATACGGGAACTCTCTCAAGGAATAAAGACACTAACAAATATCCATATCCAAATTGTTTCAGTTCACCCCGCCTGCACTTAGTCAGTTGTCTTTTGATACTACGCAATACTGCATCAGCCCAGTTAAATACTCGGGGCTCAGTACACTCAATGGCATACTGGAAATAGCTCTGCAATGCCATATGGGGAGCAGCACTTCTAGCCATCCGAGCAATCATGAAGAGAATAGTGCAGAGAGTCAAGTCAGTTACTCCCCAAATTGTCACTTTCCTTTTCTTTCTTTCGTCCTTGGGTACGCAGTATTGGTTGCAATATTCACTCATTTTTAACCTGCCTGCTCTGCTGCCAGTCAAACTGACATAGGACCCACGGCTGGATAATCCAGTCAAGAAATATATGTCCTCGATGTCAATAGCTAATGTGTGAGCTCCTACAATGAAAACTTGCTGGTCCGGATCCCACATTCAGACTAGATACTCCAATAATCGGATTTGGGCTCTCATGCTCGGGATACGGAAGTATTTTAAGAGACCACAATCTCTTAAATTAGCTATGGTGGGAGGGTGATTCTCAGCATTTGCGTTATCCTCCTCATGTTCTCGTTCTCGCCACTCAAGCACCATGTTTGTGGCTATTTACCTGCATAAGAAACATACAAAGATGATTAATGATCTTATTCATGAAATGAATCTTTTCTATTGGCTAAAATTTTCAAAAAAAATTTGAGCTCTGTGCTACTCGCAGGTGCCATATTATGCACAGTGCGAACTTCTCGTAGGTGGCTTAAGGCCCACCTGCGAGAACGAGTCATTCTTGGAGGTCCCGTATGGGCCACCTGCGAGAATGACTCCATGCATATATGGTTCAAAAAACTAACTTAAAACATAAATTTTAACCAATGAAATCAAATTTTTAAACCATGAAAAGATCAGGAATGAAGAACTTACCAAAATGTTGTTGACGGCTCGTCAAATGGTCTCCTGTAGCTCCTAGAAATCAACACGGAATTCAGAGGGTAAAATGAGGGTTTTTGGAACTCAATGGTGAAAATGTGAAATGATATGGTAAAATTGATTATTTACTCATTTAAATTACTTTTTACTATGTCAATTTTGGGTTTTTATGTTTATCTATTGTTTAACCCTAATCACTAATATGAAAATGAGTGTAGTGACTTGTAGGTGTGGAATATTGATGATTACAAAAAGGTTATGGACATATTTTTCTCCGTTATGGTGTAATTTTGATTGTTTTTTATGGTTTTTTATGGTTTTTTACAAAAAGCCTCGAGTGTCTTTTTGTTCGTTCTTGCGCTCATGAAACATAAGAACGTGATTGAGCATAGTTTTATCACTTTTTCAGGATCCCCGTGGTTATACGAAAAAGGAACCCCCCTGAAGTTTTCTTTAATCTCTTTTCAAACTCTCTAAACATGAAAAGATCGCCGAGCGACCTTGCTATTTTCACGCTCGATAAAGTATTTGAAGTACACATCTTTCGAGCCATAGTTTAACCCTTTTTCAATCTCGTTGGACTACTGTATGAAAAAGGAACTGAGAGAGTTCTCTTTTAAGTGTTTTTCCAAACTCTCTAATCTTGAAAAACCTTCGAGTTTACTATCTTTGGACTCGTTAAACAAACATTGACAGACCCATGATGGGACCAAACCACTCCTTCTTAGGGTTCATTAAAAATACTCCGAGGGACTCATCCGAAGGATGAGATTATATCAACAAGCATATGTGATCCTCTTCAAGCTTGCATAAAAATAAAGAGGTACTTGCCAGAAATGGTGGGGGGAAATGTGGGAAAGGGATATGTTTCATCTTTGTATTGA
The DNA here is from genome assembly GCA_900067695.1 of Picea abies. Lineage (NCBI taxonomy): Eukaryota > Viridiplantae > Streptophyta > Pinopsida > Pinales > Pinaceae > Picea > Picea abies. The sequence goes on from CBVK0100099223.1 coordinate 13,393, forward strand.
TTGGCAGTAAGTGTCGCTCTTGAACATGACACCCCCTATTCATCATTTGAAGCTGGTTTGGGAAATCCATTTGTCTCTCTTTCGATTGATTACAAGGTCATTCCATGTGTTGTCTTTGAGTCAATGCTGCCAAATCATTGGTCGTGTCATTCATATGTTCAAGATAAGTCCATCTGAAACCTATATTGAGTCGGCCATCTGCAGTTATCCATTCTCTCTGTGTCAACCTTCCTTATGTCCATTCCAATTGCTACATGCTCTGTTTCACCTTCAAACTCTGTTACTCATTTCGTGTCATTGATGGGGGATACATCAAGGCCCTCCTATGAAGATTTTTTTTCCGTCGACTTCAGCTCATTATCCGAAATCAAGACTTAGAAATTATTTAGTACCTTGGAGCTTGCATGCCTCAATGGCAAGTTTCCTCGCTTTCGACAGTGGGTTTACATCATTGACCCCTGATTGAAAGATTCCATCGGATGTTCGACATCAAATCATCTATTCACAGTTAATGGATTGTACTATGGTACCTTGGGAGTCATTGACATCAATGGTGATTTCCCTCGCACTTGTTAACGGTTACATCAATGACCGGTAATCAAGTGGTTTCTTCCATGTTCGACTTCAACACATGTAATCACATGGTTAGATTCATACTTTGCGCGATGAGATTGAAGACCCTGGATATTATCTTTGTGATCTAGGTTGCAATGGAGTATGTATGATTTGTGACACATATATCCACTGTGTATGTTTCGTGGCAATGTCATCTTGATTTAAAATTTGTCGCATAGATCCACAATGTATTCAGGTGGCTATGCTATGTTGTGACGCCATGGATCCATAGTGTATTATTGGTGGCCATGACCTTTGTTTATGGTGTCATCAGTCTATGATCTGAGTATGGGAATGCCTACCTTAGAATTGGTATATTTGATATTCTGCAGATGCTTGGGTGTTTGCAGGTTTCCGATTAGATGTGCTCTTGGTTCTTGACACACACATGTAGCTTACAAAGTCTATCGACTGTCACTAGTTCCAATATCAGACTTTGGGGGGCATTCTGTTATCCATAAATTTGGTCATCATGATGATGTAATGATGATGGAGAATCAGGCTCTTCCCTAGAACACTTTCCTGAGAAAAGTTGCCTTTGTCTCTTTCCAGAAATCATATTTTTAAGGGAGGTTCGCAGGCTACCTATATATTTTCCTGCGAGAATGTATGATTCTCGCAGGATGCTTTAAGACAGGGTGTGAGGGGTTCGCATTGTACCTAACTGCTAGGGTGCGAACATCTTCTAAAGAAGGGAAAAAGATAGATTCTCGAACCTTCTAGAAGGGAATCGTCTAGAAGGATGAGATGGCATTCGAATGTTTATCTAAGTATTGGCTTTCCTGATATATTGGGATCATTCCTATCCAAGTAACTAATCCATTCTCTCTTATAAATTGAGGGGAATGTTGATGGAAAAGGTTAGAAGCAAACTAGAAAGAGATTGATTGGAGACTTAGTGGAAGATTGTATGAAGGACTGATGCTACAGCAGCTAGAGACACCAAGAAGGTCATCAAAAGTGGTTGATCTTCTTCATGCATGAGCAAGTGTGTGTGTTAGAGCTAGGAGCCATCGAAAGGAGATCTGCAACATCAAGGCTCAGGTTGT
>CBVK0100099223.1:15063-26919 GCA_900067695.1 Picea abies
CCCATAAAGCTAATGTCACTTTATTACATAACTCCTTGATCATATGTATAGATTAGCTATTGAATATATTGAGTTGTCTTCACCTTGATTGGTTTGTACTATCCTGGTCTTGAAAGACCAAGAGCATTGAAGCGAAGCTTGGAACAACAGAGACCCAAGGAAGTGATCATAAGGTATGTTCATGATCTTAGCCTCCTAGTTCATTCAATAGTCTAAATCTAGGGAAAGAGTATTATTCTGTCTTGTTTTGTTCTAGATCCAGGTGGATCTAGGGAGATCAGTTTGTGTCCGCACTTATGGATTAATCCTAAAACAGGGATTCATACGACGATGTGGATTCCTAACAGATCTTGCATTTTATTGAAGGTAAATATGGTGTGTACATGTGTTTGGGTGAATGCTAGACATGTATTTATAGTCCCAGGAAAATGCACCAGAGTGCTTTTGTAATAAACCGATTAATTGTTCCTGTTGATTAGAATCAAGGTCAACACCGATATTCAAAGTTTTTCCCAGGCTAATTTCAACAGTTATTCTATAGGCATATGTGGTCTCTTTGATGGCTGACACAAGGAAATATGTAATCCCCATTGGATCAAAATTTTCTTGAAAATATTTGTGAAAAATATGATTATAGGTTTGGGGTACTTCCGAAAACTAAGTACAATCCATAACAAAAATAAATAAATTCAGAAAATCATCTTCTGATTGACTTTTCAATCTCCCTGCCTATTCGACGGTTAAAATGGGATGTGGAATTTTTGTTTTTCTGTGATTTTTAATTTCTACAATTTTAAGAGATTCAATTTTGACATTTTCATAAGATTTTATTTTCTTATTTTCAGGAGGTTCAATTTCTATATTTTCGCAAGATTCAAACACCTACCAAGAATCTTGTAGTGCTGGTTTGGCAGGTGGGTATAAAGTGAGTCTCTTCATATCTAGAACATTTTATATGGTCATATCTCCCAACCTACATCCGATGAAAGCATCGGTTGTGGCCAACTATAGTCTCCCAAGAATGATAGGGTGGCCTACCATGTTGGTTTTAGGTTGGATAACTAGAAAATATACAAGATATTCCCAATAATTTAAAGTTACCAGTATATCAGCGAGAACTTCGGCAGGATTGATCCTAGAACTATCAACAAGTTCGAGCATCGTGGGTGTGGGCCAAAGAGTATTAAATTGTAATTTTCCCATGGTCATAACGGTCATGATATTTATTCCAACTCGCAAATCGATCAAAGTATTTCCTATGGGAACACCATTGATGAAAATGGTGACAATGGGGTTCCCAAGGTATCCATACTTTTTCACCAATGGTTTCTCAGACATTAGTTCGGCCATTCGACCTGCTACTTGGATAGAGGGGGGATGTTTTCATTTCCTTCCAGGTTTCTTAATGCATAAATCCCAGTATTTTTTTGTGTATATGGGAATGTCTTTTATAGCTTGCAGTAGGGGTAGTTTGACACAAACATTCTATAGCTCAGTCTCCAAGTCAAATTCAGGTAGGACAACAGTTTTTTCTATGGCCATCCTTTATGGATAAGGTGGAAGTTTAGGTTCTTGTGTCTGCTCTATATGAGGAGTTGTAGATGTTTGTGTCAAAATGGGGGGAGTAACTATGTTTCTAGGTTGATTGTCATTTATTGATTGTTTTGGAGTTTCCTCTTCTTCCTCAATGACAACCGTGGAATCCCTTGGTTTCATGAATTTTCCTAATATCATATGTATATTTTGCAGGGGCATATGAGTGATAAGGTAAGATGGAAAAGGTTGCATCTTAGCATTAAAGGCAGGTTGTGCAGCTCTATTGTTTGTATTTGGTACTGGATGTGCATGCATTTGTGTTGGTCTGGGAGGGTTTTGGTTTGCATCTAGCTATGGTAATTGTGGGATTGTTGCTTGGGTAGTAGGATAAATTGATGGAATGGATGGGGGTTATTGTGAGTAGTTAGGATAAGTCATTGGGAATTGTTGTTGAGTCATAATCCCGTGAGGGATACCTCTCAAATTCTGCTACCAAGGTTGAGTTTGAGTTTGATGTTGTGTCCAAGTGGGTTTCCATCGAATTTGAGTGTTCCACTACTGTTGATAAGCATTATAAGGTACAAAATATGATGAAAAAGGATCTTGGGACATACCTTGGGCTCTTGGATGCCATGGTTTCTTTAGTGAATCCTGAAAATAAGGTTTTGAAACCTCCTTATTTTCTATATATATGGATTTAAGTCTAGGCAGGGAGGGGAAATTCTCTATCTCATGATCCTCCACACATATTGTGCAAACCTGCACATTATCGAATGGGAATTCTTTAAATGGTTTCTTCTTTTGATAGTGGGGACAAAAACCATACACAATAACTTTCTCTTCTTCTTGTTTTTTCTTAACTTGAAAAATATCTAGCTGAGAACTAAGACTACCAATATATATATATATTTTTTTTTTCCAATAAATTTCCTAGTTCTATCCTTGATACTCCACCTCCTGCAACATATTTTGTTACTTTTGAAAAAAAATCTCTTATTCCCTAACCATATTTTGCTCAACTCCTTGAATATATCCTACACAAATCACAAATGTCAAAAAATGGTAATTGGGAGATATTACATGTACCCATCAGATTCAAAAAATCAATATATTCTTCTTCTATCCCTTTTAGAAAGATAGTCCTTATGGTGTCATTATTTAAAGTACTCTGCTTGGTTTTCTGGAGTTTGTAAAGAAACCTTTCCACATAGTATTCAATATTCTCTTCCTATGATTGTTTCATATTAAATATGTCATTGTGGGAGTCTCTAGTCTTATAGTAGTATTGATATTTTTTTAAGAAAGTACTTTTCATGTCTTCCCAAGATCGGATAGAGTAATCTTCAAGCCCCATGAACCATCTTAGAGTGGAGTCTTTTAACGTTGTTGGAAACTATTTTAATTTGTGTGCATCATCAACATAATTATATATTCTACAAATAATATCAAACTCAAAGAGAAAATCATCTGGATCCAATGTAACCATACCTATGAAATTTGGAAGGATTGAAGGGGCAATATTTGTCATGGTTACATTTGACATTAAGTCAAGTATGGGAAATATGAAGGTGGTCCTTCCTTATGGTTCCCCATTCCTTTATTCTTTGTCTACCATGTAGCCAAATATACTAAATTCCTTTGGGCTTGGTGAGAATGGTGGCTCAGCTACTGGATTTTGATGAATGGTGAAGTTGTCTCCCACGTGCAATTATGGAATTCCTCCCACCATAGAATTTTCTACTTGTGAAATGATCACATTGTGAGGGGTCCTAAGAAGTTTGTATATACGCTCTTGACTGACATTTTTTTCTAGTACTGGATCAATGTTTGAAATTAGCCCATCAACCTATGGCTCTTCAGCTGGCTGATCCTGGAATTCTCCCTCTTTTCCCTGGACCTTTTCTATTGTTTGTTCAGATTGTGGGGTGGCCAACCTTGATGTAGAACCCTCTCTCTACATTATTCCTTCGTATCTTTCAGTCGGGTTAATAGGAGGGGTTTTATTTCTACCAAATAAATTTTTTGAAATATCAGTTTTTAAAAATATACCCTTTCTATCCCTAGGCCTAACCATGAGTTAATGATATGCTATATAGGGGTTGGGAGGACTCACAATAGTGGCATTGCAGGTTCTTACCTTCCATATTACTATCTCTTTGTCAGCGATATGGAAAAATAAAATAATGCTCAAAGAAAAAAATCGAAAATTAAAACAAAAACTAGCTTCTTATCGTTTACCTTTTAGCAGTTCCCCGACAATGACGCCAAAATGTTGGGCCAATTAATTTTTGTAATAAAGTCCCACATAAGTGTCAACCAGTTTTTTAAACGGATGAAATGCATGCACACTATGTGTAGGAAAAGGATAGAAGTGTATCCTACTTTGTCTTTCAAGGAGAAAGACAGCTAGGTGACCTACCAATCATTCATGAACATAAATAAAGAAACCACTACTCCACACAGCTAGTCAAGAACCAAACCAAGGAATCAACTGTCTAAATCCTATTATATGTGTGAAAAGAAATCAACCTTTTAACAGTACAGTAAAGAAACAAGAAACTAATAAAAACATAATGTCAATTACCCAGGAAGATGTCTATATCAGTCAACAATATGAATCCACTGAAGTCTTCATATAATCATGTTACTAACCTAGAATAAGACTAACTTTTATAACCCTAAATTGCACCACACACGCTTTCCTGGCATCAGGCCAACTCATATCTCTTCCTTGCGAAAGCCATGCTAAACAAACTCTTGAAAAACCTCTTAAATTAAGTAACCCGCACCCTAACCCATTACTGGGCACGTTGGAACGCTGGAAGGCCTTCTATTGCACGCATTGGAACGCTGGATGGCCCACTACAGCCCGCATTTACCTAACAAAGAACAAAAACAGGAAAGTTGCTGACGGAATGAAAAGATTTGGGTCAATTAACTAGAACTCCCATCCATGCATGGCCGAGAGTTCGTCCAAAACCCTAGCTCCTTCTAGCCTATAAAAGAAGGGGTAGGGGTACTATTCAAAGGAGGAAAATCATAGCAAATAAACTCTGCCCAATTGACGAATCCGTTTTGTCCCAACCCTTTAGCCTTTCCTCAAGATTTAGGAGAATTCAAGCAAAGCAGTTGGACGACAAAGAAGAGGAGGAGCCCAGGATCAGGATCAAGGAATGGTGGCCAATCTCTATTATTATTGTAAGTTGATTCATCTTGATATTAATAAAGAATACTTTTCCCGTCCCAATGCACAAGTTTTATATGTTTTATTCGATTAATGCTTAATCTCTAACCGTCTAGTAGAACAATAGCATGCATGTGTAGTGTTTTGTCTTGATTGCAGGATCGTCTTTGGAAGGAGCAGCAGAAGCAAGGGGATAAAGCGCAACGGAGGATCTACACCAAACATCGATAAAAAGGTTAGTAGGTTCTTTCCTTGTTTGCATGTGAACAAGGGTTTTAGGTTTGGGGTAGAAGGTTAAAAGTAATTTCTTAAGGGTCATGATCTACATGCAAGTTTAAGCCCTAGCTTGTTAGTCTGTAGGGTATAATTTCCCCACAACAGAATTGGCAACTCCACTGGGGAGATTTTACTCTTAGGGTTTCCGGATTCAAGAGAGGTTTTTGGGTAGTTTAAAGGAATTACATTTTCTGCTTCTTTGTTTGTCTGTTTTCTGTTAGGTCAAAGCTAGCAGGGAACATGGTTCTTAATACCAGCTTTTCCTTGACTGTGCTTGACATTTATTATCGAGACACACAGAGGTACACGCGGCCTGCAGAAGGTCTGCACGCGTGTAACTCATGCCCTAATATTCTATAGCTCGTGTTTGAATGCTTGTTGTAGAGGTTTTAGTAGCGTGTAGAGCTTAGAAAGATTGAGAGGCAGTCTCTTCTTCTCTGTCAGAAGTTTACCTTCTCAGGGGGCTTTCTGGATCCTGTCTGGGTCTTGCTGGTTTACTGTCTTGTTTTCAATCTGCTTTATTGTGTTTGTTATATTTTGCATTCATTTTTCCTTTTCTGTTAAAGTAGAAGCATCCAAGCCTTTGAGAGACCCTGGTTTTCTATACCAGAGGCCTTTTTCAGGTCTGGGCTGCCTGTGTTTTGTTTGTCTTAGCTTTTGTACAGACCTGCGGCCTGTTCAAGTTTAGCCCGCAGGTACCCGTGTGTTGTTATAGCTCAGCACGCGTTTGTACGCGTGCTGTTTTAGTGACAATCGCGGGCTTGATTGGTTTCTTTTTAGCTTAGGTGGGGCAGTCATCCCCTCCTTTAGTGAGAAGTGTGCCTCTCAGGGGTTTGAGTATGGGGCTGCACAGTCAGTAGGTTAGGGCCTCTTATCTTTATCCGGTGTTTTTTAGTTGATGTTTTAATAGAAAAGACAAAAGAAAAAAAAAAATTTGTTTTATGGTTTTTAGACAAGTGTTAGAATCGATGCTTTCTTGATTGATTTTTCGCATCTTTGCTATGATTCTTTGCGATCTGTGCTTTAAGCCAGAATTTCATTTTTGTTTTCTTGGTTTTATGCTTGTCGGAATTTTCCCGTTGTTGCGTCTTTATGCAATTAAATAAACATTTTTTTTTCTCTTGTTCCATTTTCTTGTTGGTTTGAAGATTGTGTTGTTGCATCAGTAGCTAGGAAGAAGTCTTTTTGCATAAGTTTTTGTAGTGCATTTAGAGTATAAGTAGCTCGCAGATTTGAGCAAAAGTCCTTTATATTTACTGCATGAAATCTTAGAAAATTTGAAAAGAAAAAGAAGTCTTTCTTGTTGAAAGTTGTTGGTTTTGCATTGTTTGTAAAAGTTTTTGTTTCCAAGCATTTCTTGTTCATTTTGCTTTGAGTCTTTACACACCATCAGTTGCACCTCCATACCTTGTGATGTAAAAAAGTCCATTAAAAGCAACGCTAATTAAAATCAATTATACTTTTTGTTTGTAGGGTGCATACACTAGCTCAGGACTAGGGCCTTGGAATAGGTTGGAGAGTAAATTCTCCAAGGCCACTCAAACCAAACATTGGAGTCTGTCAATAGGGAGTGTAGAAGTCCAGTTATGGAAAGTTATCCGGGACCCCCCTCTAACACAGGGGCTAAACATGAGGTCACGTAAGGAAAGGTAGCGGAGATAACCCCTCCAAAGCTGGACCGAACGTAGTGGAGAACACATATAAAGGATTTGTTGAGGGATTCCGTTGTTTGCATTTTCCACTGAGCTTCGTGGGTCTCAAATCCGTTCGAGGTCCTCAGTTGTCTTCCAGACCATTTTCTCTCGATACCCTTGACAGGTTTCGGGCTTGATACCCTGCTCATTGTGGTCTACCCGACTATCGATTGTACCCACCTGGTGACTGTTCACGTGCTGGCAAACTAGTTGCCAATCTTTTCTAGGGACATACACAGGTGACTATGGGGGTATACGGCGGTACCTAGGATAGACATCAAGCCATGCTTTGCAGAGTATACCTGGAGGGTGCTTCCGTTTTCGAGTTTCACTTGCACCGGTAAGTTGCTCTAGTGTTGGTTGTTGTAACTGTTCTTCCAACTAGCTTAGTGTTTGCTTGATTTATCTTTTAGGGGATTTCTTTTAGTGTGTGTTACTGTTTGCATGTGTAGAATACCTTAGCATGTTGTGGATCTTCTCACACAGTGGAGGATTCAGATCTCTGCCGGTGACGAAGGCTTCTGGGCCTGCCGCCGGTTATACTGGAGCCACCCTCGCCACCATTGAGGCGAAAGCTATACCAACGAGGGTCTTTCGAAGCAACCGGGTTTCAAACCATTGAGCCCGAACAACTCTAGGAGGAATTAACTGCCAATATTGGCGTACTTGAAACCCCATCCACTGATACTTGGTCGGACATTATTGTGCCAATTCAATTTTACGAACGCCTGTCAGTGCCTAACCCAGTTATGGAACGAAACTCTGTTACTTCCTCTGGGGATTCTTCCATTACCATCATCGTTGCTACCACAGGATAAGCTTCTCCTAACTTGCCTTTGTCGACGGTCCGAGCCACCATGGTCTTGGCCGCAACTACGTCACACAGTGGACCGACCCCATCTATTGCGGCGGCCACACCTCCTTACACACCTAGTGCGACAAGCCCTCCATTTTCATACGGTATGCCTAGTTTAGGTACAAGTCCTACACTCACTTCCTCCACTTTACAGACTTTGGGTCTGGGGGCAGGGAGCTCTAACGCTCCTCTGCAAGGTCAACTTGGGGGAATTTCTGTCCCTTTCAATGCTTTTCCTTACGCTGGAGGTCATATCCCTCCTTCGTCCCCTTTGCCCGGTGGATTGCATCAGCAGTCTGTCGGGCAGCCTTCACACACAAGGTCATTTGGAGCCGGGAGTCAAGGCACACCTGCACAAACTCAGCTGGTAGGTTCATCACCGTTTGTTTGGAACGAGATGTTTGGTAATAACACTTTCGCATCTACTGCTTTCCCATCTGGGGGCACACCCATTTTTGGACAGTCTACGCTGGCAAAGGGTACTATTCCTGTGCTGGGGGAACATATACCAGGACCTTGGAACTTAGGACAAGGATCCGTTCCTTCCTATGAAATGTCATTATGGGGTAATTCTTTCCACAGTCAATGGAACCCCGAACAGACTTCTACGCCTCTCCCCTCGGGACCGGCATGGGGTAATCCTTCCCAAAGTCCGTCAAACATGATGAATGCCCAACATCCTATGTCCTTCATGGGGAATCAGCCAATGATGTCTCCTCAGATGCAAAACCCTTACGCTGGTCAGGGCCATGGTTTCTACCAGAATCCGGGCCAGCAGCCAAAATTTTCCTGGCAACCTGGTGCTAGTCAAACTCCAGGACCCTTTTATCCCAGCTATCAACAGCAACCTAAACTACCATTCTTGGTGATGTGACACTTGCTAGATTTGACACGGTTGTTAAATGATCCTATCTGTCACGATCCGTGTTGGCCTCCTATGCCAACGAAGTTGCCTTCGGACATTCCAAAGTTCGAGGCCAAGCCTAATGAAGATCCAGGTGATCATGTGACTACTTTCCATCTCTGGTGCTCATCTAACTCTTTGAAAGATGACTCTGTCCAGTTGTGATTGTTTCAATGCGCTCTTATTGGGAGTGCCACGAAATGGTACATCGAGCTTGACCGCTCACGATATTCTTTTTTTGGCGAACTGGCGATGGCCTTCCTTAACCATTTCCAGTTACCTGTGAGATACGATGTCGACATAGAGTTGCTAGCCAATTTCGAGCAGATGACAGCGGACCATATCTTGGATCATATTCGAGAGTGGTGACGCCGAAAGAGTCTTATCAAGGTACCCGTCCCACCAGCATTCCTTCTTGAGTGGTTCCTTAAGTCTTTAGTTCCGCAGTTATCCAAAGACATCGCGACTTCAGGGGTTTTCTCTGAGGAAGATGCCATCATGAGGGCTCAACAGTTTGATCTTATCTATTCTCAGTCTGGTCTATTGTACAACATCCTGTTGGATGCACCACGATTGATTCTGGATAAAACCAGACAGAGATCTAGACCACATGCTGACGGTATCGTTGTTTCGGCACAAACTAAGCCCGCTGAGCAATTGACAAAACAATTGTAGCAGTTATCTATACAACACTCAGCGACCAGCCAGACTACTGCTTTGGCTGCTCCTCCTACCCAAACGTCGGAAGTACACTCCATACAGATGACTAACCCAAAGGCCACCCAGTAGCCTGAAGGGAAGAAAAAACAACGCAAAAAGGGTAAGGGGGGTAAGAAACCCACTGATAATGCTGGCGAGGGAACCACGGAAAAGAGGAAGGTGAGGTATCCATGCAACTTGTGTGTGGAAGACCACCTGACCCATTTATGCCCTCGACTTGCGGAGGCCCAGAAGTTTGTCACACAACAACAGCAAGCCGTGTTGACTAATCCCTTTCAGCATGGGCAAAATTTAACTCAAGCTTCTGCAAGTGCGGAAGGGGGAAGTTCAGAAACCTGCCCCCCTCCTAACAATTCCTCGTCCACGAACGTATATATGGTTAGGGGTGATGCTTTGATAATGACTAGAGCGCACAACTATAGTAAACCAAGTGCCTCTGAGAAGGGCAAAGAAGCCAAGATCCCATCTCTTCCTCTATAGATCGAGAAGACGTTGGGTGAAACAATGACACGCATTCCAAAGGGTGCGTTCAAGTGAGCTTCTCACAATCCAAATGCAAGGGCCGCCCAGAATTACTCCGTGGTGGAAGATTTATCCCAAACCCCTTGTGCTATGTCTGCTTTGGAGGTCATCCAAAGTTTCCCTACTCAGAGGAAAGCTTTGTTGACTTCTTTAGGCTCTACTGAGACTTGTAACCTGGGTACCATCATGCTAGATATGACTGACTTGAAACCTCGTTTTCCTTACCACGTCGCATTCCAGATAGTAGTGGCTCACCCCACAAAAACTTTTACACAGAATATCTTCTGCACGGTAGTCGACGAGGGCACTTCAACTTACATTATGTCGTTAGCATGCTGGAAAGCCATTGGTCAACCCGAGTTGTCTCCATCACCTACTCTCCTCACTGCGTTTGACGGTCGTTCTTTCCGACCACATGGCATCATTCCTTCTTTCTCTGTGCAGTTAGGAGGGAAGACCGTGTGCGTTGAAGTAGAGGTAGTCAATGCCCCCCTCGACTACAATCTCTTGTTAGGTCGCAGTTGGACTTATGCTATGCAAGCGGTGGTCACTACAGTTTTCCGAGTCTTATTATTTCCACATGAGGGTCTGATCGTTACCATTGATCAATTGTCCTTCTCTAGACCTGACCTAGCTTTGGGGGCATCCACGGTTCCTATGATAGATAATCCTCAAGCCGGTGTCGTTAACGTAGGAGTTGGTTTGTGCCCATCTTTGATGGTTACTTTTGATTACCCACCTCCTCATGGCGATGTCAAGTTTATATCCACTCACCACAAGGCTGAGATTTTTCACGTCTCGTCGTTCCGCATGACTTACTTTCAGGATCCTTGGATTCTTCCTTCCCCATCAACCATGATGGATGCGATAGGGCACGCTGGCATGTCCACGCCCTTGTCGGCCGCTGAAGTAGCGTACTCTTTGGTCCAACAAGCTTCAGCTACTCCTGATCCGAATCCTACACAAGAGTCGGATCCACTCCTCGAGCCTATCTGGGCTCAGGATTCTCTTGCCAACACCGATTCGTTAGATTTAGTCTTGCCTTCTGACGAAGAAATAATCAAAGCAATGACTGGTCCGGACAAACCTTGGGGCGATATTCATCACAGATCATATTTCCTCCCAGATTTGACCCGAATCGAGGCAGGAGAATTCATTATCACCATGAGGGAGATCAGCCATGTCCCATTAACCTCTTAGCTACACAGGAAATTTATGTTGAGGGCAATATGGCGACTATCACTGCAACCATACCTATCAACATCTCTCGAACCCCTGGCGTTGTGGAGAATGTCTTTGTCAGAGTGGATTACTCCCCAGAAGAGATTCAGACTTACACAGATCTTCTTAAAGAATTTCGCGACGTTTTTGCCTGGTCTTATGAGGAAATGCCAGGCATCGATCCAAAAATAGTTGAACATGAGATCACTACGTATCCTGATGCTAAGCCTGTTCGACAGAAACTTCGTCTAGTTAATCCTAGGAAAGCAGCAGCTATCAAGGCTGAGGTTGAGAAATTTCTCAAGGCTAGGTTCATATACCCTATTCATTTGACTCAATGGGTGTCAAACCCCGTGCCGGTCGATAAAAAACAAGGCACGATTCGTGTTTGTACCGATTTCCGTGATTTGAACAAGGCATGTCCAAAAGATAATTATGCAACCCCATTCATTGATCAGATCATTGATGAGTGTGTTGGTTGTGAAGCCTTTTCATTCATGGATGGTTTTTTGGGCTATAACCAAATCCAAATCAAACCCAAGGATCAACACAAAACGACATTCATTTGTTCGTGGGGTACATTCGCTTATCGTAAGATGCCTTTTGGCCTCAAAAATTCTAGAGCTACTTTCCAGCGGGCCATGTCTTTTGCGTTTCATGACCTCAAACATATATTCGAGGCCTATCTAGATGATTTAGCATCACTCTCTCGCAAGCGAAAGGATCATCCTATGCACCTCCGACTAATCTTCGAACGCTGTCGCTACTTCAGGATTCGCTTGAATCCAAACAAGTGCAGCTTTTGCATCACATCAGGATGTTTGTTAGGTTTCATCGTTTCAACAATAGGGATCATGGTGGATCCTCTTAAGGTGGAGGCAATAGTCCAGTTGCCCCCCCCACGCACAATCTTACAACTTCAGAGTCTTCAAGGCAAGGTGAA
>CBVK0100099224.1:11382-26909 GCA_900067695.1 Picea abies
CATTCACCATGGTTCATAAACCCATGAACCATCACTTCAATTTGTGTGCATATCTCTCTTCCATAGGTCACTCACTGTACCAACAACTTCATAAGCATGCATATCAACATCAAACCACTCTCGTTGGAGAGTCTAAGTCTGCTTGGCCATGATATCATGTTAAAAAATGAGAGAGAAATAACACAACAAGAAAGCATGCACATAAAGCTAATATTTATCATGGAAACCCTTAACCGGGAGAACTAGCAGCTAATATATATTTGTTAATAACCTTGGCCAAACCGGCCAACCTAGGCTAACATTGGCCACTTGAGGCTTCCTACAATGGAGTATCTCAAGCCATTAAATAGACTTCATTAATTACAACTCCAATTCCTTTACTAGAATCAAATTACAATGCAAAGACATGCATGGCCTCGAGATAGCCATGCGAAGACATGCATGGCCTCAGGATATCAAAGACATGCATTGAGTGGGGATAACCATGCGAAGACATGCATTGCCATGCAAAGACACCCATGGTGTGGAGATAGCCATGCAACAACATGAAAAGACTCACATCAAATACCATGGGGCCGTAAAATAGTAACAGTAAACCCAACAATGACCTAATCAATGACTCTATGACCAAGTCAAGATTAACCAAACAAAGATATCATTCAAAAGCATTGCTAGAGACAATTAAAACAAAGTGCATAGTTGAGATCCTAGGCACATAATATAGGTTAAAAGAGCACGTTGCTAACACAAATGACAATTAAAGCTTCAAACCTACCATTTCCATTATTCTGATCACATTAGACATCATATTTTCTTTGAGCAATGAAAGACTTTGGCCAAAACACAAGACTGCTTTGAAGCATTTGAAATTGGAAAGAACCCTTCCAACATCAATTATGAAGATGGTTGTAGACTCAACAAAACATGGAAATATATCATTAATCATCTTCTCAACCATATAGAGAACCCATAAGTTCTATCTTTTACTACATTACCTTGCCTTGTGTTTCCTCAATGTCCTCCTAGTTCTTGCGTGCTTCATCCTCCTCCCTTACATTTCCTTCACCCTTTTTGGTTTCCCTTTTCTTATTTACTAGCTTAACTCACTCACATGCTTACATCTTCCTTCTCATTTCATCATTCACTCCCCTTATTGCTTCGAGAAACACTCTACAATCCAGTATGTGGGAGATGTTGAGGTGTAAAGTGTTAAGTATTATGTTATAGTTATAATTATAATAATAATGTCGGCTCAATTAATAATAATAATAATAATAATAATATTTATAAAAATAAAATTGGCTTAATAAAACGAAACAACTCAAGAGATTTGATCCCTCTCAACGCTTGGATAGATTTGGAATTAAGATGAATCTATGCTGGTATATTCATAATTCCCCTCTTTTTCCAATCTTTTCTTGTCATACTTTTTTTTTTCTACTCCTTCAATCTTTTACATCTTTACCATTAATATTAATTAAACATAAACATTCCATACAATTCCATATTAAACCTAATTTCCCACATCCTTAATCCCTTCATAAGTAAATGCATTCTATAATCCATCTCAAATCTCTTTATCTCTTTCTATATCATATATCCACAACAACTTTTTCACCTCCTTTTTTCCCTTAGCTTTTCCTCTTAAACCACTTCATTACATTAGTTTCCCTCTTAAATATCCCCCCTCTAACTTCTTATACTTTTTAATATACATATATTTTTAAATTTAATTTACCGTTATTAAATCATTTTTAAAGTAATTCATTGATTATAAACCTCACTGTAATGTATTTTTTTTATGACTGGTGGTATTAGTCGGGCACGTATTTGCGTGACATGTGGTCGTGTTTTCCAACTACTACCACTATAACCTTTGGTCATGTTATCCAACTACTACCACTATAATCTTCAGGTGTGCCCACGATGCCCCATACATGACACACAAGGTAAGCTGGGGTTTCAAACAGATAACTTCACATAAAGGAGTGCGTATGACTTCACATAACAGAGTGCCCTAACAATGTACTCCATCAAAGACTACCTACACCTCGAAGCCACTACAATATATTATTAAAAATAATTCACTAACATAATTAATTATAAACCCTCTATTACATACATTGTTTATCTTAAATAACAAATTTTTAATTTTTACCTTTTCCCTTTTTTTTTTCTTTTTCTTTATATATCAAAATTCTCACCTTTCCATTTCCCAATCTTAAATTCATTTTCCTCTCATAATATCAATAATTTTATTTCATTTGGTGTGCAAAAATTAATTTTTAATTTCTTAATATTATCCTTTATTTTTCCTTTTCTTTTATTTTGCAAACCATTCAATATATATGTATAATATTATTATTCTTCTTATATTTATATTCTTTATTTTCCTACTCTAACTAACCTACTAGGCTTATATTCATCTATATAATCCAAATTATATATAATATCAAAATTAACTACTCTATTGTGAATGAAAACTAAAAACAATAATCAATTCAATTAATAACCACTATAAATAAACTCAATGAAGATGGCTTTCAAAACTAATGTTTATTAGATATATAATCCAAATTATATATAATATCAAAATTAACTATTTATTGTGAAAGAAAACTAAAAACAATAACCAATTCAATTAATAACCACTATAAATAAACTCAATGAAGATGGCTTTCAAAACTTATGTTTATTAGATTTATGGTATCATATATTAAGTTTCATTACCAAATTGGTTGAGAAATGAGGTTGGGGTATCATATATTAAGTTTCATTACCAAATTGGTTGAGAAATGAGGTTGGAAAGAAGTACATAATTGAGAATAAAGTCAACCAAGACAACTAGCCCCGGGTAAAGAATAAATGAAACCAAACTTAGTTGTATAAACCAATTGGATTTTGCTATATTAATTCTAATTATCATAAATTCTTCATTTATTTTCTTGAAAAAGAAAGCACATAATGTAAATTTTGTTGTTCATATAATCATTTAATCCATATATTTATATATCTGGTCATTTTTCTTTGCTTAATTTTGATTTTGAATAAAGTTAAGGATAAATAGCACAATTATTAGGAGGTAGGTCTCACACTTTCCCCACTTAGGTTCAAATCTTCGATGAGACATTTGGTCCATTGTGATAAGGCTAGAAGGGTAGGCGCCCCATAGGAGTGGGAACCCCCTTGCGAGTGTGTCTCCAGATGTCTCAACCCTTGCTAAGTCATGAGTTTCTTGCTAGGTGCTGGCTTGCAGGCTATTGGCACTGGCCTAGGGCTTATAGTGAAACCCAATTGAATTTGAATCTGAGCCTCATCCATGTAATCTCAGCTAGTTACCAATTCTCCTAAATTTGACAAAAAATGGATTTTGAATAAACAAAGTTCCAAATCCCATGCTTAAAATACATTTATGTTCTTTGAAAGGTTCACATTGTTAGGTTATGAATTTTTCATAATCATGTTTTTTTGTTGAAAGGAAAATCTTGCAAGTTTCCCGTCTTCTTGAGAATATCTAGATGGAGGGGACTCAACTGACAATGAAAATAACGATTAGTAACCCTGGGAGACTTGAATGGATTTTAATCTATCGCTTATGGTCTCCCTGTTGGCAACATGCCTTGGGCATATGGTCTAACTGCTTGAACTAATCCTTGGGGATTTCATAATCATATTTTTTTCCAAGAAAAACCTTGTGGGAAAAATCCAGGGACTTCCTACATTCATGGATGGTATCCAATGCAAAATCGTTGGCACCTAACTTGACAAGGACATTGAGTGAGACATGCAATTATAGGCAATCATCATAGGGGATCAACTTCGAGACCCCCTACATGAAGCTCAAAGCACTCAACCACTCGAGTTAGGCCATCAAGTTTTTTCATAATTATGGTTTTGTTACAACGACCTTGCGAAAAACCCCTCAAGTACTTTCCTATGTTCCACAGATGATAAATGGGGTAAACTGTCAATACTTACTACGACACTTAACCTTAAAGATAGAGAGAGTCAAATACTTACCTCCCAACTTTGAAAGGTTCCACAAACCCCAAGACCAATCAAACTGACCCTCCAAACTAAATCACAACCATGATTTATCTTCTTATTATAATAATTATTTGACTTAAAATATTACAATATAGTAAAAGTGTCTCACAATTCATAAAATAAGTGTTACAAGCTACTCACACATTTTTTGACCAAGTTATTATCGTTGAAGAACATTTATTCTATCAAAATCATTAAATACTTATCCCTTTAACCCATCACAATAAATAATTAACCCATAAAATAAGTTTACTAAAACACTTTTCTCAAATATTTTATTAAAAATTATTTATTGACCAAGTTATTATAATTGAAGAACATTTATTCTATCAAAATCATTAAATACTTATCTCTTTATCCCATCCACAATAAATAATTTACCCATAAAATGCGTTTACAATTTACCCATAAAATACGTTTACAAAACAGTTTTCTCAAATATTTTTTATTAAAAATTATTTATTAACCAAGTTATTATGATTGAAGAAGATTTATTCTATCAAAATCATTAAATACTTAGCTCTTTAACCCATCCACAATAAATAATTAACCCGTTTACGGAAACACTTTTCCCAAATATTTTTTATTAAAAATTATTTATTCCACTAAAATGGCAAAATACAAATCCTTAACCCATTTATAATAAATAAATGGGTAACTTAACCTTAAAAATACACTAAAATATTAAAAAAAAATTACTTAATAAAATCATAAAAGAAAATAATAACGAAAACCCGGCTTCCCTTTGGCAAGTAAAGACTCATTAGTCCACCTCTACATAGCGTGTACAAAAATTGCTTTGACATTTATTTTGTTTAGACCACTCTACTTCTTTATAAATCAGTCGTATTTCACACTATATTTCACCTCCTGTATGTGGCTCCAACCTTCGAAAACTCAGCAAGACCGGGCTAGTAAATTGACAACACTGTTTACCGTCTATGGAATCTTTTTTTCAGAGTTAAAGCCATTCAGAGTTAAAGCCGAGCTTAAGAGGTAAGATTTCTCTGAACACACTTTCCCTCTCTCTTCTTTTGAATTTGCGGAAATTCTTCTTCTCATTCTTTCTTTTCTTTTCAATTCCTGAGTTTTTGGTGTAAAATGGTATTACAAACATGTTTTATTTCACTACAGAGCATGATAAATAGAGAATTTACGTAAATTGTCAGGGTTTGTAGTTTGTTACACTAAGACCCTTATTTGCAAACCTTTAGAACGTTGCAGGTAACGTTTGAGAACTAAATCTAAGGAATCAATTCAGTTTCGCCGATTTCAAGCTCTGAATATTGTTATGGATTTCAATTATTTAGTTAGATGTGAATGCATAGCAGATGAATAAAATTTGTCATTCATTAGGCTATTTTTTTCTTTTGTCATCAAGTCTATATTGTCCACGGAGAAGCAATTGCAGCGATAAGGGATGCTCATGTCTTTATAATTAGTCTTTTTGGCCTTTTGTTTTGATTCACTGGCTTTGAGAGTGAAGACATTTCCATGTGCTGTTATTTGTCTGCAAGCCGTTATTTTTGTGCCTGCGTCATTATCTCTGTGCAGGGCTATGGCTTGGGTTCTGTTCAGTGCGTGTTTTGATTGGATGTCTCTGCTGTGTATTCTAATGGCTAACGAATGCCAACATGTTATCACATGAAATCTCTGAATTCAGAGATAGTGGTCCAAGTTTGGACCCTTTCTTTCCCCATGTTATGCCTTTATTTGTTTGATTTTCTGATTTCTCCCTGCAACACATTCGGATGGTTTTATTTTAATTTTTGCTCTAATGCGGATGTCTGTATGTAGCATATAGTTGAGGATTGTGTGTTTATGAATTTTTCCAATACAATGCAGTCTTGTAAGAATAATGTTTTATCACATTGTCCTTTCAACCGATGTTTTCATTTCCAATACTGCATTATGGAAATATACATTATCTTTAAAGAAATGTGTATGACATTTAATGATGTTCTGAAATTCTGAGTCATGTTTGGGGATGTTGTTAAAACTTTGTATTTCACTAATTACTAAAGCTCACACTCAGATGAAATTCATAACTCGAATCCATTCAATGTTGCTTGCCTTAAAAGGAACATAAATGCCATTGTGCCATTTGTGATTGGCATTTTCCAATGTTGCTTGCCTTAAAAGGAGCATAATTACCATTGTGGCATTTTCCATTTGGAGGGTTATTGCCAATTTGCCATGATTTTTATTGTGCTCACAAATAATCATATCGTGTTTGTTTGATTTATTTGGGGCAGCAAAAGATCATGTCAAGAAACAAATACTTTATCCTTTTCAGTAGTCAACAAATACCTAATCATGGCTTTTGCTTGGTTGAGTTCTATATTGTCATTCTAATTTGGTTTTGAGTAAAGTTTTGTTGTTTCAACTCTGCAACCTGGCACAATCCAAAAGAAGTTTATAGAATATATGCTGTCCATGACAGCCATTTCCATCATATTACTGGAAACTTCAGTCCATGAAATTAATCCCTACAACAACCAGCTCCAAGTTAGAAGCAAAACTGACAGGTGTTAAGGGGACTGATTCCGGCTGAGGCCTCACTTGGCTTTCAAGAAGGTTCTAGTATCCTCCCAATACAAAACACTACCATTTTTTTTATTATGTGGTTCAACCTCTTCTCCACAACTTAGGTAAAAAATGCAATGCTATTTGTGCTGTAAATTGTAATAATTGAATACGAGTCTCTACTATGATAGCTTTGCGATTCAGAGTTAAGATTGTCCAATTTATTCAAAGGATTCTGCAGAAGGATAGGTGTTTATAACTTTATACTGCTTTCTTTAATATGGGCATAGCTACCTCTGGAGTTTGAACATCTCTGGTTCCTGAAGGTTCAAAATAATTTTAGTTATCAAGTTATCCTAAACAAGGAATGTGTATCAACGTCACTGGCTACTTTTGGCAACTATTTTGAACACAATTAAACACACATGTTTTCCCTTCCTTCAAATAACACCTGGAGTGTTTCTTGTGCTAATCCAAATATTTAAGCTGGACTCTGGAACACAGATACACATGTTTTCCCTTCCTTCAAAAAACACTTGAAGTGTTTCTTGTGGTAGTCCAATTGCCTTAAGCTGGAACACAGATGGAATATCAGGGTTCTCCCCTCTCCATTTGTCTCTTTCCTTCATAGTAGAATTCTTGGGTATATAAAGCCAAATTCAAGTATTGTGCAGCTTTATTTTTGTCGGAAAACACGTTTTCTAGCATTATTTTTAATAGATACTTGGCCCAATTGGACATCATCCCTGTCATTATTCCTCCAATACAGGGCATGGACCAAAATAGTCTTGCCAAGGTAAATTCCGACACCTGATTGAGAGACTTATCTCTGAAATTATTTGTTTTTATTCCTTTTCCTGTCCGTCTAGCAACTTGATAGTTGTCTTCAATGCAATACTCTGTTATAGAAGCCGATTTGTCTTCCAGAAACAGTATGACTCTGTCTTCGGATTCACCATTGTTTGGTAACTCTAGTAATCTTGAAAATTCTCTGGACTTGAAATAGAGTAGTCCTTTCCCATGTTCGGATTTTATTTTGCAGGAATTTCGTTTGCAATCATGCTTTTTTTTTTTATAAACAAGAACAGGCATATTTTGTATTAGAAAGTTGCTGCAGCCGCACTGGTAAGCATAGTAATACAAATATATAATAACTGTCTAAAAAAAGCTACCTGAGAATTGTCCAAAATTTGGAATTTACTGACTAAAAAACAAAACAATCCTTTGCAGAGGATTTTGGATAGCTACTACTTGTAAAAATTCTGTAAAAATCTCCTAATATCAAGCAAAATTTGCAAAACATTAAACATTATTACTGAATAAAGTCATGGTGACTGTAAGCTTCCTCCTGGTTCTCCATGTTGGCCTGAAAGTTCTGATCTACAATCAGCATTTTCAAATCCTCCTGCTGATGCTGCACAGTCTCATCTTCCTTGACCTCCTCCACTACAGACCCAATTGACCCAATCAACAGCCTAGCATTTGAGGCAGCTGAAATAGGATTTCTGGCCAGATTCACAACCAGAGGTCGAAGGGAAACACACTCAGCTTGAAGATCTTCAATTTGCTTCTTTTGACTGTGCAAGGTTTCCAGAATCAAGGCATATTCAGAATTTCTGGCTTCTTCTTGGGAATGCATCCTACCAGTGATAGAGAAAGTCAAAATTCTTATTATCAGTGATGTAATCTTCCTGCCTTCTCAGAGCTCTGTGAATATCAGTGATCTCACACAATGGGCATCTCCCAGGATGCCCGTGGTCCATTCTGATGGCACTACATAATACCTGTAAAAATCTCTTCCCACTGCTCAATGCTAACACTTTATCATAACTAGAAACTTGTCCCCTTTCCAACATTCCCTCAGGTAATTGACGACAGAGCAAAAGACAAACAATTTCTGAGATTGATCCACTAACCTTTTCCTTCTCCACACAAAGAGGGAAGGACTCTGTAGGCTTCAGGAGCAGGAGATGAGTTCCAGGCTGTCGAACCAGGAAATAACCTACCCCAGAGCTATTGAACCAAACAGGGCTAAGTGAACCAAACCCATGAAACTTCCAAATGGAGCCAAGCAAACTAGAACTAGGATCCCACGAAAGCAAACCAAAAACCCACAAAGGAGAACTGGAATCCAATTTAGGCACCACAGTCCAAAAACCCACTTTGTTCGTAAGGCGCCTCAGTCCAATTGAGAAGGCCTGTTGGTCAGATGGTTTGCCTTTTGGTTGACCTCCCTTAGGATATGATAGTATTCAACACTTTCAAACCTAGCAACTTCCTTTCTTATTCACCTAATAATTCTTATAAGCTTGCCATCACTCGGAAACAAGTCTCTGAGCATTAATTTGATAACTAATGCCAAATTCCCAATTACAATAAGTCTTTTGATACAACTTTTGTCGAGAAGCCTCATTCCTTGGAATAGGGTCAGTGCCTCTGCTTGATTGTTTGATGCTCTACCCAGACCCCATTCAAAGGTGTTTTCTTAATTTCCTTTGGGATCAAGAACAATCCCCCTCACACTTGCCACCCCTTCATTTGTGTTAGAATGCACCAGGATAGAAATCAACATGATATGCATTTTATTAATATGATACACATAAATACATGATCTATGACCTTTGGATTCATCTTCCAAGAGGTTTCTTGGATTCCCAATGATAGTTCCTATTCACTTGTGACTTTTCATATTCCTTCTCAAGTGAATAATACAAAATACCATAACCCTAATGGATTAGGTTTCCAACATTGCAATCATGTTAAGTTATCATCTTTGCCAAAATTTTCTGGTTGGGCTCGAAAATAGGCATAATTAATACTTTATAAACTCCAATTGTCTTGGTCTATGCATTTGAAATTTTCCTATTCTCAAGAGTAGTCCTGAGCTGGTAGCAATCCAACCAAATCCATTGAATGTTAGTCTGGCTTTTCACAGCGTCTAAGGAATTTAGTTCCTTTGCATGTAGCGTAGTTTGAAGGTTTTTTTTCTTTGCAGTTTTACACTTCTTCCTCATCTTGTAGTCTCCATATCTTGATTTCTGTATGGAATTTTGGTTAAGCACTTCTTTTACCTTCCTTTCCTACTTGATTGCTTCCAAAAAATTAGATGTATGCTGGTGTAGCTTACAAGTGTAAGTTGCATTTAAATGTGTATCAAAGGTTTTGATGTTCTCATAATCTTTATACTTAGTGTTTGGCCTGTGCTAGATGACATTACGATCTTGTATTACTTGCTTGGTGTTTGGTGAGTGTTGGTCAACATTGAAGATCTACAATGTCTAGTGAGAGATGATTGACAAAGAAAATATGTTAGTGCTTGATTGTCTAATATCAACTTGCATATATTTTATTGGGCTGCTAGTCGACACACATATTATTGTTTAGGTGTTGATGGGCACCAAATTTTAAGCGTTTTCTTTGCCTTCCTTTCCTACTTGATGCTTCCAAAAAATGAAATGTATGCTGATGTAGCTTTTGTGGGTTAGTTACATTTAAATGTGTGTGAAAGGTTTTAATGTTCTTGTAAATCCTATTAGTTACTAAATGTTTGTTTAGCACCCTTTAACACAATGATATCATATTACTTGCTTGGTGTTTGGCGAGTGTTGGTCAACACAAAAGATCTACCTCCCTTGCTCGATATCGGGTAAATGTTCATTGATAGAGAAAATCCACTAGTGCATGATTGTTTGATATTGACTTGCATTGCCTTTGCCAAGACAACAATCGACACACATATTGTTGTTTGAGTGTTGATGGGCATCCCAAATTGGTATTCTAATTTATCGCACTTCCAAGACTGGGTCATAATTGTTCTTTGACTGTTGATGGGCATTCGAGTAAGTGATTTGAATTGCAATATCATGTACATTGCTTCTTGTTCATTGTGGTCATTTTGTTGTGCTTTTGTTGTATTTGAATTGCAATATTAAGTACATCATTTCGTTATGCTTTTCTTAGTTTTACCTTGTGTGTCGATCGAAATAGGGAATGACCTTCTAGTGTCAATAGGTAATGTTTGTGTTCTTTCACTTCAAAATGCCATTTTAACCCTTGTGATTTGCTAGATTGACTTATATCTTTTCCAACAGTATCAATAAAATTAGCATCTATTGCTTTTGCATGAAAAATTTTAACGGTTAACTTTTGAGGCATTCATATTATCTTGATGAGGTGTACCATCCAAGTTTGATAGCATGGTTGCCCCATTCTTCAACTCTATAAGGACCATTCCATTCTATTGGTCCACTTTCCTTGTGTACTTTAATACAAACATTCCCGGTTTCAAATTCATCCTCTTTATGTGTCTATCATGCCAATGTTTCTGTCTTTGTTGTGCTACCGCAATGATCCATTGGGTTGTTTGTTGCTTCTCATCAAGTTCAGATAACTTGTGTAGCCTTTATTGTAGATTCTCAATGTCACCAAGACAATGTTCTATTGCCACCCTTAGACTAGGAAATACAAATTCCATGGGCACTACAAGCTTTTGTTCATACATTAATTGGAATGGGGTAAATCTGGTTATGCCTTTAGATGTTGTCCTATGCACCGATGGTTTTTTTGGTACTTCTTCTTCCCATTGCTTTTGTTCAATACCACAGAACTTACATACTATAAAGAGTGAGGTTTTGTTAGTAGCTTCAGCTTGACCGTTGGCTTGAGGATAGTGAGCACTTGATTTACTATGTTTTTATCTTTAATTCCTTCATCATTTTTTATGACTTCATTTATGAAATGTGTATGTTTATCAGTTGTGATGTGTAGTCGACAACTGAAGCAAGTTATTATGTGCTCATATATGAACTTTAGCATGCTTATTGTCATATTATTTGGTAATACTTTTACTTCCACACTTTTGTCATATATTTTGTACTGGTAAGGAGTTCCACAACTGGACAGTGCCAACACTTACCCTGTTACACAGCTGCTTAACATTTGTGATATATATAAAAATCCATTGCGTAATCTAGAGTATGGGCAAAGTTTAAATTAGTAGTGTTGTAAACGTCATCTTTATATTCATACCAACATTATACAAGAAATGATCATCACACAAGAATCAACTGAGCCAAGGAGTTTCACAAACACAAACATATTTTCGGATTTATGTGTTGTTTTTCAGGATTGGCTAAGTTTTTCCAAAATCAGTTCGCTGGGGCTAGTTTGAAGATTGTGTGCTTAAATAAAAGAGTTTTAGTAGAGACAGGGGGCAATGCATGGCTGTTTCTGTGGCAGATTGTGTTTATGATTCTGGCTGAGATCATTTTCTCTATTGAGATTTAAGCATTTTCTTTTTGCATGCTCACTTTCAACTAACATGTACTTTGGATCTGGTTGTTAAATACTAATTCTACCTATTTTACCACTCATTGGAACAGTTAAGCACAGCTACAGTGAGTTGGATTACGGTTTGAGGAAGCCAATATACGAAAAACAGGTTACATTTGAGAATGACTGCACAAGCACAAAGATTAGCAGAAACTCAAGTAACTTGTAGAGAGCAAACAGAAAAGTTAGTTTGCATGGGAGATCTAGACAGGTGGCAGGGAAATTTAACAGAAGAAGAATGTCGACCATCATCTAATCCTTTGCCCACTGCCATTGATGTTGGCATTGAGGGTTGGGATAAAGCGGAGCTTAGGACAGGAGAACTTATTTGTCAAATTCAACCAACTGTCGTTTCGGAGAATCGAAGGAAGGCTGTTATTCAATATGTTCAACATCTTCTTCACCGATGCTTTGGATGTGAGGTAATTATGGTCATCTCTATTCTATTTGTCAGTTTACATTGTTTCTGGTGTGTTTGGGTTCAAGTTTGTATGATGGGAGTGGCTTTTGCACCTGCTTATTTGTTAATGCCCTTGAATTATATAGACAAAAAATTGGTTAATCGGTACTTCAAAATATCATTTCCTTATCTGTGCATGACTGAAATAGTGGATAGAATCGTTAGGCTTTTAGGATGTCTTAGCTTGTACTTATTTGGAGATCTTTGAAATGTCTTATTATGTGTTTGTTTAAATGAATAGATGGATATGAGCTTATGTATTTTGCATTCCTAGCTCAAATTTGATGTGGAATTAAGTTGAAAAGGAAATGCCTTTTGAGTTGATGTTTGAAAGTCTATGGAAGAATAGATTTTGGTCCCCAAATATTCCCAAAAGCAGTTGTCTTCGTATAGGTTAACTATCTGCTTGAGCAACTGTCAGACAAAGGCCCGGTGATACAGAATATCATTTTAGAATAGTGAAGCAGGTACAAAAAAGCTTCCATATCTTCTTCGTTTTTCTGAAGAAATAGCTTCGCAGAGAACCTCCCCCATCTTCCCTGGAATTTCCAGATGCATGGAAGATCAACTTGAACCGCAGAGGCCACTGGTAACCCCAAAGGACCCAATGGGAATGAATCCTGAAACCTTGGTAGACTTGGCACAGGAGTGTCTTACCAATCAAGCTAACCCTCGGGGCTTAAAAGCTTCTATATATTCTGTGTAGAATCTACATTCTTATTTTAAAGAAGGGTGTATCCATTTTTTTTCATTTTTTCTTTCTTTCTCTCTGTTTGTTTTGGCAAAAGAAGGAACAATCTATACTATAATGGAAGAACTGGCTTGCATATTATGCAGTCTGATTTCACATTCATATGTGCATTACATCTCATAGTGGATTTCTTCTTGACCATCAGTTTTATTGAGCACTGACTGCTTTTACACAAAATTGCTCATTGCAGACAGAGGGCTTCTTTCCTTAAAACAGGGATATATTTCGAAGTCTAATACAGTAGTTTCAAAATACATACTAGAAACATAACAGAGCTAGACCATGACAAACCTAAAACTAAACATTCATCACACTACTGAACAAGATTGCCGCATTCATTCTTATCACTCGAAACCAGGTTGACTACATTCTGAGCAGGCGGCATATCCCCCCATTAGAGGGGTCTTTTGATGGGATGTCTTCTGAAGCAGAGTCTTCCGGTGCAGAGTCAGATGTGTTCGACACCAAACCCTCACTTCCCAGTTAAGGGAGGTGTTGCCTTTGGCAGTTGAACATACTTTCCATCCTGTGGAGATAAGAGAAGAGGTTCTACTCCAATGAACTAACCTGTTGCTGCAGCACATTTAATTGGGAATTGGTATCTTCAAGCTAGGTTTTCAGGGTGGAAACCTCCTTGGATACATGGAAGATAGCTGCCCCAGACTGTGCTTCCACTGCTTTCAGCTCCTGTTTAATTTCTTTAGCCATACCTTCAGTTCCATTGAATCTCTGCATAGTTGCTAGTTTGCTATCTCACAATGGAATAACTTAAAGTCTCTATACGAGCTTTATCATTCACCCAATGGTTCAGCTGTCCTCTTTGTGGACCAATGCTTCCATCCATAACTGTAGGAAATTCCCTTTTCTGGTAGACTAGGAAAACAACAAAGTGATACCATGTGACCAATTTGGGAAGGCAAGGTGGATAAATGGAGGCATATAGTAGGCAGAGGGAAAGGGATACATGTGGAATTAAATGGGAATGTACAGAGAATTGAAGGGGGACTGATAGAAGATCATGTACTTAGTTGTACATGATCTTAGAGAAAGAGATAAACTCGTGTTGGAAAGGGATGAGTAAGGTGGGAGGGATATGTATGCAAGAGGAGGAAAGGGTGATAAGATAGGATGAGGGAAGAGAGCTATTAGGTGGAAGATTTGGGAGAGGAAGGCACGAGGGGGAAAGGAATGGAAGCGGGGAGTAGGGGAGTGATGATTACGATGGCCTGACCTGACCACCCAGGAGACATGATTTCCCCATTTATGAGGGACAATACCATTGAGTGTTGGGAGTGCCAATGGGAGATGACAATGCCAACCTAGAAGATTAATGACAAAGGTGACCAATGGGGAAGAGAGGAAAATCTCAAAGTGAGGTGCTAGAGGGAGGAGTCAATTACTGCACTTTGAGGGGCCAAGATATCAGAGCTTCTATGGATTTTGTTCATTGGACTGTTTCATGGAATTTGCGTTTCTTCCAATGTTTTTGAACGTGGAAGATTTTGGCATAATTGACTTGGATGTTTATGACCAGATTTGCCAAACTATTAGCTTTTGGGTGAACTTCCTGAGAGTGTGTTTTCCTTTCTTCCTATGAAATCTTCAAACTATGCATTGGAGGTGTCTAATTTTTTCAGTAGCTGAGCAACTAGTACTTGAGAGTCACCAATAAATATAACATCATTCGAGCTAAGTGCTTTCAATAGAAAATTCCTTTATAAATATAACATCATTCGAGCTAAGTGCTTTCAATAGAAAATTCCTTTGTACAATGCCAATGTTTTTGCTTGATTGTTTGTCACTATTCATATATTCCAACCTTTTTGTTATCACTCTTCCCTCTGGCTTGACGATTGCACCCCTAGCGTCAAGGGACTCAGATTTCCTTTCAAAGCTCCATCAAAGAAAATAATATGTTCTTGCTGAGCTTGTATCCAAGCTTTGAAATCATTGTTGGGTGGAACAAACTATATGGACTTGGATTCCCTTATGTTTTAGGATGGTGGGCTGCTGTTTTATGATTCCAGTTCGTCAGATCCCATGAATTTATCCAATTTTCCACATATTGGTTTATGTATTCATGCACTTTGCACCTTGGAATGTTTTCATAATAGTTTCTATGATTAGATTAACACTGGCCATTTTGGCGAGATCATCTCTAACAACATTATCATTAAAATTCTAGTTATTTGTAGAAGCCAAGCCTTCTAGGGTATGACTCCATGGATAATAGCACATGTTGCTCTAAGGATTGGTTTGTTTTTGAGGCTTCCAAGACAGGAAGAATATCAGTGGCTGACTGTTTGCTCCTTGGGAGACTGTTTGAGAGAGATGAGGACACCATTTTCTATAAGCACAACACCAATGCTGTACAAGTGAAGGAGCAATCCAAGCAGTGTTGCAGGAAGCTTC
>CBVK0100099225.1:0-11629 GCA_900067695.1 Picea abies
CCAAAGAGAGGTAGGGTATGTATACCTTCGTAGACTTTGTTTACTATTTCCTCTTTGCAAAATCAATGTATTCTACATCTTTATATCAATATTTATTTTTTATTTGTAATTTATAAATTTTTAAATATATATAAACATGTTGAATGTGTTCTCTTTCCAAGATCAATGTATTATGTATGAGACTCGTATCATGTCATGTGACTTAGATTGAAAGCGAAAAAAAATGAAGAGTATAAATGATATGGAGGACTGAAGAGTATGTCGGTGAATGTAGCTTTTTGATCAACCATGGTCGATATCCTGTTTTGGAATTGGGTTCAAAGCAAATCTATTTTAGTCTCAGGGGATTTGGTCTGTATCCCACACAAGCGTACACTTTATCCAAGTAACACACTCCATGTTGTTAGCAAGGAGACAACATTCCTTCCTAACTTTCATTGTCGATGTTAGGAATAAATTTCTTCATATTGTATGTCATCCAGGTGGCAGCCATGGTTGAACATGTTCCGAGCAATTAGCCTGCAGCTTATAACCCAAACATAAAATAGTCATAGACTACCATGGTTAATCATGTTACGAGCAGCATAGTTCAAAAGTTGGATTTTTTTAGTTTTTTATGGGTTTATTTTTAGATTAATTTTATCCAAAATTTAACAAAAAATTGTTAAAATTGATCGAGTTTAATAATTTAAGTGTCTCCAGGATTTTATAAAGTGTTAAACTCATTTATATGTTCAAAATGCAATTTAAACAACAGAAAATGGTGATTTTACCAAAACATTTACCACTTTTCCAATATTTCAAAAATTCCATCAAATCACTTGATTGACCATTATTTTGTTTCCTGTTTCATCTACATTAATTCAAAACCATGCCATACATCTTAAGGCTCCCTTATTCTCTCGCTTTTATATATATATATATATATATATATGAGCACTGTAACTCCTCTTATCATATGATGAAAAGGCTTTCTCATTCTTAAAAGCAATATCTACTTCAAAAGACTAACAGTGTTTATATATATATATAATTTTCATGCACTCTTTTTCATCATACATATAAATAATATGAGCATTGTAATTCCTCTTATCATATGATTAGTTGAAGGTTTTCCTTTTATATATATATATATATATAGTTTGAATAAGCTTAATAATTAAGAATATATGTTTTTTTTTTTAAAAAGTACAAGTTCAAATTTAAAGTGAGTGGTGTATATATAACTTGAGTGAGCTCCCTTCTTCTCTCTCATATATATATATATATATATATATATATATATGAGAAACTACATAATCTTCATACACTCTTCATCATCATCATCATCATCATATATATATGAGCACTGTAACTCCTCTTATCATATGATTAAAAGGCTTTCTCATTCTTAAAAGCAATATCTACTTTAAAAGACTAACAGTGTTCATATATATATATATATATATAATCTTCATGCACTCTTTTTCATCATACATATATAAGAGCATTGTAATTCCTCTTATTATATGATTAGCTGAAGGTGTTCCTTATATATATAAATATAGTTTGAATAAGCTTAATGATTAAGAATATATGTTTTTTTTTTAAAGTTACATATTCAAATTTAAAGTGAGTGATGTATATATAGCAAGTTCATATCAAGAGAAAGTAGTATATCGCTGGAGATATTGTTTTTGAGAATTAGGACACCTCTTCAAACACCATTAGAATAAGATGTACTATGATCCCTGCTGGAATTTCTTCATATACGCGAGTTATTATTCGGATATCTATTTAGAATCTGTGAGAGGAATTTTGATATCTATTTAGAATCTGTGGGAGGAATTTTGAAAGATTTTCCCAATGAATGCCATCACCTTAAATGTGAAGAAGAACACACAGAAAATATTTGAATAATCTGACCATCATCAAAAAAAAACATTGGTTGCAACTTGCCCTGGTGACATTTGACACCTGCTTTTATATTGGAGAAACTTGGATATCTACAGAAATACTGAAGTCATCCATCCTGAGTATGACGGATTTTAAATCTTGCCGTTCTGTATACCAGTGCCAGAAACCAAAGATGATGAAGGCTATTGTTTGTAAACATTCATAAAGTTCAATCGTCTGAGACTGACTGTTATGTCAATCATGGGCTCTTTGTTTTGGTTTTCTTTCTCGCAATCTGCCTTCTAGCTAGATACGCAGTGGCAGTCCATTCCTTCTCCTCTGTGCTGATGGCCAAAGTTTATTGCTCATTTTATGCACAGAATGCCACGAGGAATCAATATTGAATTAAACATCGTTGATTGATATTAATTGTGCTTATATGGAACAGTAACGGTCTTAATTCAAATTTTCATTTCCAAGTTAAGAGGATTTTAGTCACTTCATTCCACTATTTTGATGGATAATGTAGGTTGATTCATCACCCTTATTCAAGAAAGATCATATTATCTGAAATAACTTGTTGATAATTAGTTGATGGTTCATAAGGGGGCAAACTTTCACTCTTGTTAGATTTCTTTGTTTTTTGGGCTATTAACTTGTTCCCTTAAGTCAAAGGAAAATAACCTCTTAGCCAATAGAGAAACAGTTTTAGATCTTACTTGAGAGCCAAAAAAATGGTTTCAACTCTCTATAATATTCTCAAAATAATTATGTACTCCATTACTATACCTAATTAAAAATTTTCCCATTACCAAAAAGTACAATAATAATATTAACTTAATATTGTTCATTAATAATATTAATTTTAATTTAGTTTTACTTTCTTTGTACTTTCTTGTCCATTAATAATATTGTCCATTAGTTGTACTTGCATCAGTGCTCGTAATACTTCCAAAATTAGGTTTGAAGTTGTTGTAATAGCTTGATATCTTTATAACTTTATCACAAGAGAACATTGACGTCGGCAAGTTTTCAATCAAACCTATACATAGAAAGGCCTGCTACGCCAAAAGTGGAGAGGGAAGAATGGAATTTCTTAATAGAGCATGTGCTCAGATATTGAAAAGAAATAGCAAAGGGCTATTTGTTGAGGTTGCAATAGTTATTGTTCACTAACCAATGATGTTATCATATGAATTTGTGCATGTTTTTGGTCAGCCGGGCAAGCAACAAGCAACAGAACATTGAAAAAATAGGTAGAAAAAGGCTAAGACCTTTTCCGAATACAACAGAACTCAGAATATTGAGTAAATAGGAAGGAAGAGTGCCATTTTGAGTTAACACTAGCTTGAAATGACAAGGCACAATTCTAATCGAACTAATGGAAATCTATTGTATTAGAAGAGAAGGAAACAAATTTATTCAAAATAACTGATTTTGAATAGAAGAATTCAGAACAACTAACATGGAACTTTTTATATTTAGAACTCATTTATATTCAGGATGGTTTATGAATAGTTTTATTGTTAATGGTCGGTGAAAGTTGAGCTTCTTATCTCTGTTTTCTTTGAGTGTTCATGTTTATGATGGTGTACATGTTTGGAAAAGTAGGGATCAAGTGCAATTTTTGAAGGCCTTGTTGGTGTAATAGATATTTTCTCATATTTATAATAATATTTATATTTAAATTACATACAAGTTATCTGCAACTTTGATATTCTCATATTTATAATAATATCTATATTTAAATTACATATAATTTTTTTGTAACTTTCTCATAATAAATATTCATTAAGATTTCAATTCATCAAATATATTTTATATGGACAAAATATATCTTTAGATAAATAAAAACATCTATAAAAAAATAATTACATTTAATGATATTCATTAGAGTGAAAATGATTAAGGTGTCCATGTCCAATTCTAAAGATATTTGGATTGGGTAGGATGATGGCAATAACCTCAATATCCAACTTATTAGTGTGTAGTGTGATGGGCCAATTCCAACTTATCTCAATAGAGATGAGAGTTGTGGGCCAATTCCAACTTATCTCAATAGAGAGGACAATTGTAACAAAACAACATGGTAGGAACTAAATCCATTGGTCAATTGGATGACAAACTAGAAATGGTTATGGTTGAAGTAGAGCATAATAAAGATGGTTAGGGTTGTCAATTGGATGACAAACTAGAAATGGTTATGGTTGAAGTAGAGCATAATAAAGATGGTTAGGGTTGTTTGGGAAAAGCATGACATAAGAATATGTCACTTACGAGAATTGAATCTCGGTGGAGAAGATAACAATCATCCTTTCAATCACCCAAACTAAACCCAATAAATAATTGACTTTATACATCTTATCTATACTAGGTTGTAAACTAGCAACAACCACATTAATATTATTAATGTGTATGTATACGCCAATAGACATATATTTAACACATACTATTGTTACACACATAAATGTCACACTTAAGTGTTGTAAGTGTTGTATGCACCTTACTAAGTGTCACATGCACTTTATTAAGTGTCGCAACTTTGAAACCATGGAAGAACATTTGTCATAATTGTTGATTTTTCATAAGAGATGATATTGTATATGAATATATTATTACAATGATGAGTGTTCCATATATATATAGAACATATGGTGACCATCCATGAAAGGATGCGTCCCTTGGATAATAAATAACTACGTATTTATTATATATGTGTGTGTGTGTGTGTGTGTGTGGAATAATGTCTTCTCGATTTTGTTCAAACATCAACAACAATTACCTCTTTAATCCTTATTAATCTTGGGGTTAGTGGAAATGGATACAAAAATGTCAAAAAATGAGGAAAAAAACAAGTAAAAAGAAGGTGTGCATGGTGATTTTTACGACAAAAGATGATCCCAACACCCTCCATCAAAATATTCCAAGAAAATAAGATAAACTAAATTCAAAATTAGTTAAATTAAAGTTAGTTATATATATATATTAGAAATATACAACTCTCAAACCCAACTTTCCCTTGATTCTCTTGGTTCTCCTCCAAGTGAAAAGGAACCCAACTTTCCCTTGAGTCTCTTGCTTGTCCTCCAAGTGTAGAGGAATCTAAATAAGGATCGTCAATTGACTAAATATACCTAGGGACATGCCAACCCTTTTTTTGAATGTGGTGGGACTTCATTCTTTGAATCTTCAGAGGCCTTTCCATCCTCTCAGTTTCCTTCATTTGAAGAGTGATATTCACTTCAAGGTGAACGCTTCAAGTCCCAGTTCACAAGTAGCAGTAAATACAACTACAACAATGGCATATGCTTCATTAGTGTTCAGCAAGACAAATTATGCATACTTAAAAGGAGCAAATAATATGCACCTTGCAGTAGAGTAATGAATAAAGTATACACTAAGATATACATTGTTGGATCTAAAGGAATTTAAATCCATTGATGTATATCCTAGCCTATATGATATGGGATATTTTCATCGATGTGACTTATTAAAGAATTGTATTAAATGAGCATAAATTGAAGTGCATAATAAAGAAGGAAAAACCCAATAATAAAGAGATATAAGCATCAAATCTGAACACAAAAACTTGATAACGGAGTTCATCTCTAATGGACTACGTCTTCGGGTCCTTCTCTCAAATGGGTAGGCCTTTCTATTAACTTAGCAAAATAATTTGGAAAAATACATAAGTATACATCATTCTGGAATTAAGTTGTAGAAGCTTTGCTAGATCAAAAAACAGATAACAACATTGAATTTGTGGCGTCAAATTACCCAAAAATGATTGTCTCCATGCCTCAATTTGACTCTGGCACTCCCAGGCCCATGAGATATCTCATCTCGATTTTCGTGTCTGCAACCTGCAACTAATTCATTGTACTTGCCTCGTAAAACATGACCAACCGTACCGTTGAGCGCCCTCCCCCCGTCCATTGGAAAACTGAGTGTTTAAGTTTAAAGGTGGGTAGACTATCCAACAGAATAGTTTGGCTCAACGGTTAGAGGATGTTTTGTTAAGGAATTTGGTTGGGGAGGTCCCAGGGTCAAGCCGGCGTGCCTCCCCCTTTTGGATTGTAGTTACAACAACATATATATATATATATATATATAGTGATTAACCACCACCAAGTTTGGAGTCTGTCATTTAGATTTTTTAGAGTTAGTTACAACGGAGGTCAGCCACCAGATTTGGTGGGCCATACTTTTTTCATTTTGAAATTTCGCTTACAGGCCCTCATTGGGAATTTTCTCACTGCCACATGGCATCCCATGACTAAGCCACGTGGTAGCTAAACATTGGCCCACGTCATACACCTGTACAGTCACCTTGCCATGTCTCCTACCTGCCACATCATCCTACCATGTATGGTATGGATTCCACATGTCTGCCATGTCCTGTACGGCCTACCACGTGGTTGTATGGACTTCCACGTGGAACTTCCTCATTGGTCCACATGTTGGCCTGAAAATGTCAAAAATGAGTGACATGTAGCAGCCTCTAGTGTTGCCACATCACCATGTTGACATCGGCATGACACTGTCATCCTCTACATGTGCCACATACATTGTACAGACGTTGACATCATCTGTATTGATGCTAACATTAGCAGTACGGATGATGACTCATCCCTGCTGACTGGGCTAGGTTGACAAAAAGTTTGACCACAAATATATTTTGATCTATAACTCTGTTTGACGAGTCGTTTATGTCATTGGAAAGCTTGTGACACACTCTTCACGATGATGCCAATTTAATTGAGTTTTGAGGACTTTGAATTTTTTCCCTTTCTCTATCTGCTGAGGCCATTCTGATCTTCTTGAGTTGCTTCTATGAATTCCAAGTTATCCTTAGTCTTCTCTGGATCCTTTTCGGATCATGCCTTCCCATTGAGATATTTTTGGACCTCCAAAACCTTTCATCAATCAATAAATAAGTGAAGGAAAAATTCCCTCACCTTGTCCTTTTCAATCCACTTTTCCTTGCTTGGATGTGTGCCCTTTAAGCCCACTCAAAGATAATCAACATCACCCTTGTGTGAAGTCCTCGTCCTTTTGTCCAAGATGATATCTTCCTTCAACTCATCCAAGTACTCAGGAGAAAACTCATCAACTAAAGGTATTAAAACTTCCTCACCCTGATCTGTGATCATGGGAGGCTCAAAAAGCTTCAAGTTTTCCACATTTACAACTAAGTATATCTGCATATAAGGTGGAAGATCTAGACGAAAATCATTGGTGCCACTTTTCTCCAAAATAGTGAAGGGTCCATAACAGATGGGCTTGAGTTTCTTGCCTTCACCCTTCTATATCTCCTTGTTGATGTGAAGCCATACCTGGTCTCCAACCTGGAACCGATGATCAACCATGTGTTTGTCATGTCAAGATTTATACTATGCTTGAATTTTCTCCAATTGTTCCCTAACTACTTGATGTACATGTTGGATTCTATGAATGAACTTGTAGGCCCTGTCTTCATTTCTTTATTCATTTGGATCTGCATCTCTCCCATACATCAAGTCCAAAGGGACCTTAGGAAAATACCCAAAACATGTCTCAAAAGGAGAACACTGAGTGGAGTAATGTAAGGCTCAATTATAAGCATGTTGTACATAGGGTATATGTTCATCCCATAATTTGGGATGCTTGTTGCAGTAGCCTCAAAGAAAAAGTACCATTATTTGGTTAAAAACCTCTATATGTTCATCGGTATGTGGATGGAAAGCATTGCTCCTCTTCAACTTGGTGTCCATCATTCTCCACATTCTTGTCCAAAAATCCCCAAGGAATCAAGTATCTTGATCCGAGATAATGAATGCGGGTAACCCAAAGTGAACCCAAACATGTTGAAAGAAGAGATTAGCAGTATTCTAAGAAATGATATGATTTTTACATGGCATTAAGATACACATCTTGTTGAACCTATCCACTACAACATACAAATAGTCATGACCCCTTTTTGACATTGGTAAACCCCCTACAAAATCCATGGAGATACTTTCCCATGGAACAAGAAGTGGTGAGTATAGCCCCAATTTTCTATTAGTGGGATTACAAGTAGAACATATCACACAGCCCTTTACATATTTAGTTACAATTTCTTTCATTTGAGGCCAGTAACAAAACCTCTACATATGAGCCATAGTTTTTCATACCCCAAAATGCCTAGACACAAGAGAAGTGTGAGCTTCTCGTATTACATGGACTTGTTCACTTGTAGGAATGCATAGCTTTCCAAGATGGTAGAGTAGTTTTCTCTGTAGACAATAGTTCTCTACCTGTGCACCATGGGTTAGATTCTCAAATACTTATTTAAAATATTCATAAACGACATATTGTTCCACATAGCTATCATGAGATAAAGAAGCATTCTTCAAAATAATAGAAGCGGCAATAGGAGGTCTATAAATCATATCAACTACCATGTTACTCGTACCCTTTTTGTATTTCATTACCAAATGAAATTGTTGAAGAAAACCCATCCATCTGTAATGCTGATATTATTGCATCTTGGTTTTTGCTTGGAGATACTATAAGGGTTGATGATCTGTATGTATGATTGTTTCCTTCCCTAACAAGTAGTGCTTCCTTTTCTTTACACTTTGAAATAATGCATACAACTATTTATCATATGTAGGATAGTTAACAACAGCTTGGTTAAAATTTTCTAAGTGGTAACATATAGGATTACGATATTGCATCAATACTGCACTCATGGCATACCCGTTGGCATCTTTCTTGATCTCGAAAGGTTGTTGAATATTCGGCAATGCTAATACTGGTGCAGTACTGATATTTTCCTTCAAAGTGTCGAAATATTTTTGTTCCTTTCCTCCCCACTGAAAAGTGTTCTTCACACTGGTTAAGGCATGCAAAGGAGCTTCTATAAAGGAGAAGTTTGAAATGAATCTCCTCCAGTACTGGACTTCACCTAAGAAGCTTCGTAATTCGGTTACACTTTTTGGCTCGAGCCAATTTACAATGACATCAATCTTGGAAGGATCAATTTTCAATTGTCCTCCTCCTACAGTATGACCTAAGTATACAGGTGCAATCTTACCAAATTCACATTTGGACAATTTTACATACAACTTTTCCCTTTGCAAAGTATCCAATACTTGTTTTACATGCCTTACATGTTCATCCCAAGTCCCACTAAATATAAGAATGTCTTCTAAATATACAATCACAAAATCATCTAGAAATGGCCTAAATACATCATTCATCACACGCATGAAGGTTGTCACAACATTACAAATCCCAAATGGTATAACTAACCACTCAAACAATCCATCTTTGGTTTTAAAGGCAGTTTTCCATGCATCCTATTCTACAACCTTGATCTGATGGTATCCACTATGAAAATCCAACTTAGTGAAATAAACAACATTCTTTAATTGATCAAGTAAATCATCTATACGAGGAAGAGGGTATCAATTTTTCATTGTGATTTTATTTAAGGCTTGGTAATCGACACACATTCGCCATGTTCCATCCTTCATTGGCACCATCACGATCAGAGAACCATGAGGATATGAGTTGGTCCTGATGACCCATTGATCCAATAAGCCTTGTACCTGCTTTTTTATCTTTGTCATCTCTACAACTAACATCCTGTACATGCCCACATTAAGAAGAGGAGAATCCTATTGAAGATGTATTTCATGTTGGATTTCCTTCTTAGAAGGTAATCCATCTGGTTCCTAGAAAATATCATCATACTTAGAAACAATATCAACTAATTCTTTCTTATGAGAAGGATCACATCCTTGAAAAGCATCGGATGTTCCGACATCTTTTTCTCTTACGACCATGAGTACATATTTCTTATTAGTTTTTATGACTCTCTTCATTTGTCCTGCACTAACAATTATTGTGTTTACCCTCATGTTGTAGGCTCTAACAATATATTCCACTCCCCCTTTAGTAAG
This sequence comes from Picea abies, assembly GCA_900067695.1. Taxonomy (NCBI): domain Eukaryota; kingdom Viridiplantae; phylum Streptophyta; class Pinopsida; order Pinales; family Pinaceae; genus Picea; species Picea abies. The sequence continues at coordinate 9,807 of CBVK0100099225.1, forward strand.
GTGATATGTGTTCTCATGATGAAAGAAGACTGCTTTTCTATCATAAAGATAAGGACTCCCTAGCACTATGCCACATATATCAAGTGATACAACATCCAAATCCACTTCATCAATCAACTTTGAAGCAATAGAAAATCTGACCCTGCATTGCTTGGTGACATTAAGTTTTGCTTTATCACATACCCAACCAAGAGGATAAGTCTTTGGATGTGCTTTAGTTTCAAGACCCATCTTTTTGACAAGTGCTTTAGATATCAAGTTTACTTGGGAACCCAAATCAAATAATGTATCTATCTTAGTGTGTTTAGATACAACTCTTATATGAAATAATTCATTCCTTTTTCTTTCATCATAATGAGATTCATTATTGGAATTTGAACTAGCATGAAGGGAATTTTTACCTTGTACTCTAACCGTTGTGCTCTTTCCTTCGTCTCTTGAATCAGACCAAGATCTTTTCGCACTATAGAAACGGTCGTTGTCTTCCCCTTTCCACCAAACTGTTTCGGTCTCTTCTCTGGATATAGTTTCCAACAGTGTTCATCATCGTGACCATTCTTCTTGCAATGAGTGAAAGATGGACTTTCTTCTTATCTCTTTACAATGGCGGTCTTTTTGTCCTTCCTTTTAAACTTCTTAAACTGCTTATGTGGGAGATTGGAAGGTTTCTTTGTGGGGTCTTCTTGAACATGCTTTCCCCTGTTCTCAAGGTGAGTGTCTTGCACAAAAACTTCGTCAAGACTGGTAAGGTTAAATAATAGTAAAGTATGATGAATATAACTGTGAAGTGCGCCAATATGCTTCATTAAAGTTTCATAAGAATCCAAAGGAATGTTTAATGTAATAGCTTTCTTCCTAAATTCTTCTATGAAACTTTGTACAGTTTGACCTTTACTTTTTCTTAAAGTTTTCCATTCCATCATTACTTTATGTAAATAACCCAATGGATAAAATTGCTTCCTTATCGTTGATTTAAATTTCGACCATGAGGAAAGAAGATTACCACACTTACTTATGTCCTGAAGTTTGATCTCCCACCATATGAGAGAGGTGCCTTCCAACCGAAGAGAAGCCAATTTCACTTTAACTTCCTCTTCATCAATCTGTTGAACATGGCAATATACTTCAACTTGTTGGATCCAATTATCTAGCTTTTAAGGATTAGCATCTCCATTAAACATAGGTAAAGAAAATTTTAAATCAAGCTTTAATAATGGTTTCTCAAAATAAGTTTTATGGCTAGAATGATGAGAATGATGAGAATGCTCAGAGCAAGAAGAGCTAGAACTTGATGGTGAATATGGAGGCTCGGGAGGGTCTCCTCCAGCCTCTTGATTCACTGAAGCATTATCATCTGATTGTGCTTCCCTTTTCTTCCCTTTCTTCTTCATCCTCTTCTCATAGTCTCCATACATTCGCTCAACCATTTATGACATGTGATAAAAGACCATATGGAATATTTTCTCTTTCTCATCACGCTTGTCCTCTTCGGCCATTTTATTCCTTTCGGATGCACGATCAACTTTGGGATTGAAAGTCTTAAGAGTTCCTTCACCCTACTTATGATTGGCCCTAGTAAGCATTCACACTCAACAATTCAATTCAAAGATGACACTCTGATACCAACATGATCCAAGATCTTTTCATCGATGTGACTTATTAAAGAATTGTATTAAATGAGCATAAATTAAAGTGCACCATAAACAAGGAAAAGCTCAATAATAAAGAGACATAAGCATCAAATCTGAACACAAAAACTTGATAACTAAGTTTTTCCTTGATGGACCGCGTCTCTGGGTCCTACTCTCAAATGGGTAGGCCTT
>CBVK0100099225.1:11635-26899 GCA_900067695.1 Picea abies
CAACAAAAGAATTTGGCAAAATACATAAGTATACCTTATTATGGAATTAAGCTACAGAAGCTTTGCTCAAATCAGAAAACAGACAGCACCATTGAATTTGTGGCATTGAATTACCCAAAAATGACTGTCTCCATGTCTCAATCTGACTCTGGCACTCCCAGGCCCATGAGAAATATCGTCTCGGTTTTCATGCCTGCAACCTACAATTAATTCACTGTACTTGCCTCATAAAACGTGTCCATACATACCGTCGACTGCCCTCCCTCCGTCCATTGGAAAATTGAGCATTTAAGTTTCAAGGCGTGCGGAATATCCAACGAAGTTGTTTGGCTCAATGGTTAGTGGATTCTATGTTAATGCGTTTGGTTGGAGAGGTCCCGAGGTTGAGCCCATGGGCCTCCCCCTTTTGGCTTGTAGCTACAACAACCTATATATATAGTGGTTAACCACCACCAAGTTTGGAGTCTGTCGTTTAGATTTGTTGGAGTTGGGTACAACAGAGGTCGGTCACTAGATTTAGCAGGACCTCCATTAGATTTGGTGGGCCTCCCTTTTTTAATTTTGAAATTTCGGTTACGGGCCCTCACTGGGCATTTGCCCACTTCCACATGGCAACCCATGACTAGGCCATGTGGTAGCCCAACATTGGCCCACATCATCCACCTCTAGAGTCACCCTTCCACGTCAACCTGCCATGTATGGTATGGATGCCACGTGTATTCCATGTCCTATACGGTCTGCCACGTGGTTGTATGGACTGCCATGTAGCACTTCCTCATTGGTCCACATGTTGACCTAAAAATGTCAAAAATGAGTGACACGTGGCAGCCTTTGGTGTTGCCACATCACCATGATGACATCAGCTTGACACTTATTGTCCTCTGTGTGTGCCACGTACACTGTATGCATGATGGCGTCATACGTATTGATGTTGACATCAGCAGTACAGATGTTGACTCATCCCTGTTGACTGGACTAGGTTGACCAAAACTTTGACCGTGAATATCTTTTGATATGTAAATCTGTTTGACCAGTCGTTTACATCGTTGTAAAGCTTACGACGCACTCTTCGTGATGATGCTAATTTCACTGAGTTTTGAGGATTTTGAATTTTTTCCTTTTCTCTTTCTGTCGAGGCCATTCTGAGCTTCCTGAGTTGCTTCAATGAATTCTGAGTTATCCTTAGTATTCTCTGGATCCTTTTTGGATCACTATAAAACATTTATTACTCTATTAATGAATTCATATCCATCAATGTATATCCTAGCCTATACAACATTTATTACTTTATTAAGAGGTGCATATTGATTGTCCTCGGATAAATTGATTGGTCATACAAAATGAATTGTTTCAAATTTGTTGATTCTTATAGATTCTCCTACAACAATGATCACACTACTTGCAGAAACTCATAGTGTTGTCATTCTTCCACTTTATGGATATGGATGTTGTTTCCAGCTGCATAAACATTGTGAAGCTCAATGGAAACTCGATAACTACAATGCTAGGATCAAATCCCTGAGAACTCTCTCACCAGGAAAAAAAAAATAATAACCAATAACTCATGTATTGTAGAGTCACAACCTCAACTATCGAGATTTCATCGAAAACTCATCCAAACAATGATCAATGCATTGAAAAAATCATCCAAACATGTCAATCAATGCATAGAAATGATCCATGTTTCACATCATTTTTCGAGAAACAGCTCCCAACACTCAAAAACAAAAGCAACTGTAAAAAACAACATTTCTCATCTCATTGTCATTGCTAGAATGTCTTTTCACCAAAACAAAGCCCTTGTTCTATTTTTGGTAACAGAGATTTTCAATACCTTCATTTTTCTCGTTCACATGGATGATTAACTTTTGGGATGATACAATACTTGCTCATTCACAAAAATGGTTAACACTTTTCAATACCTTAACTAATTAAGAAAAGCTTTTAAGTAAAAGATATTTTAGGATGTTGCATAAATTACCTAGAGTGAAGAGCTTACTTAAGATTTCATAAATAGATTTAGATAAAATATGAAAACTTTTTTAGCATAATTTATGGATTTTAAACTGCCTAAGTTTAATAATGGTTTAAGTTTAATAATGGTTTACAGTTTAAAGTTCAAAAATTATATCAAAATTATGAAGAATTGTGAAAAGCTACACACTCCAATAATATTTGTATGTAAAGATAACAATCATTAACTATTGATAAAGTCAATAGAATCAATGTAATTAATTATCCATAAACGATAAACGATAGATCTATGACTAATCCATCTTATCTACACAAATACTTTGCGAAAATAGACAATTGTTTTTCTACAATCTTTGTTCAATTCGATTTACAACGATATGTTCTTAAACATGGTTCACATGTCAGTATGCCAATAAACAAGGTATTATGTGTTGAATATAAGCAATCTCATTAATAATCAATGTAATTAATTATCCATAAACGATAGGTCTACGACCAATCCATCTCATCTACACAAATACTTTGCAGAAATAGACCATTGTTTTTTCTACAATCTTTGTTCAATTCAGTTTACAATGATATGTTCTTAAACATGGTTCACATGTCAGTACGTCAATAAAGAAGGCATTATGTGTTCAATATAAGCAAGCTCATTAATATATTTAAGTGAATTATGTTTCAATTTCCTACAATAGATTAGTCTCATACAAAACTATAATTGCAACTCTGCATCCTTTTTAGATGAACAATTACTGCACTCTAAACAACAAAAGCACTGTGGAATGCCTTGGGTGCATGCATTATGTGGGTGATTCGACGTGGGTAAATGCCTCACAATTCCTACAGCTTACAAGTAGTTATATCTACCCAACAACCAATTTTTTATCTCCAACACCACGCACTAATATTTCCTCCTTTCTAGTGATCCAATAAACAGTTGATTGGAGATGTCGAGCAAAGGAACAAATTAGCAATTAAAGTGTTTAATAGATTAATTAAGCCAACGATCATGTAAACCCATACTTGGTTGTAGGAGTTGGTTTCCACAACGATTACTCACTAGTGATCCACCTAGTTAACAATTAACTAATTAATATGTTTACTTATTTTTTTTTAGAAATGTTTGGGGTTAGTATTTCAACTATTGGATAAGAAACCACAATTTAGGGGCATCTAAGCCGTCAAAATCACTCATGGATTGCACCCGATCTAGGTCGCACCAACCCTTAACATGGCTAGATTTTTGGGAATCTCTTCCCAACTAAACACATTGTAAGGGTATTGAACTCAGGTCACCTAGCAAACAAAACCCACGCCTTAACCAGATGTGCTAGTGGGAATTGACATGTGGTGTGCCTACTTTATTAACTATGAACACTTTAATTAGAACTTCCTCCAACCTAAACACATCATAGTGATTTGTTTCTCACATAAAAGCATAAAATATCAATATCGTTTTAAAAAAAGAGAATGTGTTTCCTTGTCACCTAACGCATTAATGTAACTTTGATTATTTATAATTCCAAATTAACTCAACAAATTGATTATTGGTTGTAGGATGTAACTCACACAAAATGTTGAAGGGAAAACTTAATGCATTGATCCATCTTGCCAAGAGGAAAGGAAAACACTATAGTGGGTGTTGGTATAATGGATGTGGGACAGTGTTATGTGATGGAAAATAACAAAGTTGCCAATTTGACAAGAATCCTCCGCAATTCCTAGTTTCTTAGAGGTCATATTTAGTGGTTGTTTTTATTTCATTTCAAAAAGTGGTGCTACCAGTAGCACTCTTTTGGGAGCTGGTTAAAATTACCACTGGTTTAAAATTGTGGCCTTGAAAACTGATATCCTCGCGAACAAAAACCTTAAAATCAAACTTCACATCAAAAAGTGGTGCTCCTAATGACACCCATTTTTTTCAGTGTTAAATTTTTGACTTGATTGAAACTCTGACCTTGACAACTTGTATTGGTGTTAACAAAAACTTTATAATCAACCCTCAAATTGAAAAGTAGTATTACTAGTTCTTTTTTCAGATTAAAATTACACTTTTTTTAAAATCATAGCCTGACAATAATTATTGTTGTGGACACCTTAAGAGCAGGACACCTTAAGAGCAGACATGATTGCAACCATAAACATAAAAATGAAAAACAACATTAAACAAATAAAAAATTAAATTATAAATAACATAAAGAAAAAAAAAAACATGATTTAAAAGGAAAATAATATTTTATTCTTTTTAATTTATATTTAAAATTTTAAAAAAACTCTACACATCCCTCAACCTAGTAAAATAATTTAAATAAGTAAATAAATTCAAAAGCAACTCGGGATTTTTTTAATAAAAAGAAAAATCAAAATGATTTAAAATAAACAAATCTAAAAAATAAATAAAACACAAAAACAACCTATGGGTAGGTTGATTCCCGGAATCACCCCTTCCCTTGTTACGCACATTGGCACCCTCCCTCTCCCTAGTCCCTCCCTCGGGTTGGTTCTTAGAGCGACAGGTTTGGAGTACATCACTTGTTGGTGTGCTTCGCAAGGGGTGTGTGGAGGGAGGGAGTGGGGAGGAGAAGGGAGTCAAGGAAAGGGGCGATTCCAAGAATCACCCTACCCCCAATAGCTAAGTTTTTTTTTTTTTTTTAAATCTTATTTTTAATTTTTTTTAGGTTTGTTTTTAAATTTTAGTTTAATTATCTTTAATTTTTGTTTTAAGGTTTTATTTTTAAATGGGAGTGAGGAGGGGGACGGAGACGAGGGGAAGGGCAATTCCAAGAATCACCCTCCCCCAAATAGCTAAGTTTTGGTCTTTTCTTTGTTTGTGTTTTTGTTTTTTGTTTTTTTTTTAATTTTTGTATTTTTAAATCTTGCTTTTTAGTTTTTTTTTTTTTTTTCATTTTCTTTTTAGGTTTGGTTTTAAGTTTTAGTTTAATTATTTTTAATTTCTCTTTTAAGGTTTTATTTTTAAAAAATCAAAAAATATTTAAAGTTTTATTTGTTTTTATTTTTTAGTAATTTTTTTCAATTGTAATTTGTTATAAAAAAATTAAGTGTTATTTTTTATTTATTGAAAAAATTATTTATTGGTTTTTTTTTTAATTTATTTATTTTTTAATGTATTTTTTTTTAAATAGTTAATAAATAAATTTTCAAGTAATATTATTTTTTGATTTATAAGCTTAAGTGTTATTTTTTATTTATTGGAAAAATTATTTATTGGTTTTTTTTTCAATTTATTTATTTTTTAATGTATTTTTTTTTAATAATTAATAAATAAATTTTCAATTAATATTATTTTTTGATTTATAAGCTGATTTAAAAAAAAAAATTGCAATAGTACGAGTTATCTAGGTCATGATTTCAATTGATTTGTAATTTGAACTCCAAAAATAAATTTGGTGCTACTAAAGCATCACTTTTTGACTCAGTGGAAATTTTAAGGTTTTTGTTCAGAGTGGTATTGGTTGTCAAGGTCATGATTTCAAACAAGTCACAATTTTAACCACCCTCCCCCTAAAAAACAATTTTATGATTCAAGGGTTGATTTTGGTGTTTTTGACCCAAAATATGGGCTTTTTGCACCAGAGTTCTCATTTTAAGGTCACAGTTCTCATTAAGTTGGTAACTATGTTAAATGATAAGTCAAATACTATCAATTGGGTTGTCGGTACTGTTATCGCGTAATTTGTACTTTTCCCAAAGGGAAAGGTTAAGGAAAGGAAAATTGGCGTAACAAGAGGTTATCCTATCATTGTCACCTCAACAGCATACCTCTTTCTATTTAGGGTTGATGGCCTAGGGGAGACGTCCCTAGTGACCTAGGGGTTTGAGAAAGAAAAGGTTAAAGTTTCTATAAAAGTATCCCCTCTCACATGTAACACTGATTAGAAAGTCTCAGGGTTTTAACCAATGAAGTAATGAAGTATTCAAATGTACCCGCCCAGAACAGAGCAACAAGAAAATATGTCTTTTGCAAGCACCACTTGTTGTTAGTACTTCATAAAACCATGGACTTTATCAATAAAAGCAATAGTTGATATATGATGAAGCAAACAGATTTTTATAACAGCAATGTTTATAAGATAATAGTTTCACAATAAATGCCTTAAAATGGCTTCACAATGACCAAGAATAATTACTTAATAAAAGCAATGTAATAACATTTGTCAGAATCTCATTAGGCGATGTATTAATCAACTTTTCAATTGCTTTTAGGTGCTTTTAGTGCTACAATAGATGGTTGTAGCCTACTTTTATAACAACAACAAATAGGTTAGTAGATTAGTCTATTCTAGGGTTAGGAATAGTTAGTAGAGAGATTAAGGTAATAGTTTTGAAGGTGGCTTTCATCAATCACTCAATGTAATGTTCCCAAGCCAAGATGCCAGAAACATCACATTTTTCATGTGTTTTTAAACCTTTTCTAGTTGTGGCATTTCGTCAAACACTTTGTTGATTTACTTGTTTGTATAGATGTATTGCAGATTGACCTCTTAAATTTGGCCTTAGGGTTCATATTCAATTATCACACATAGATTTGAAGATACAATCAATGAAAGTACAAGATACACCAAATACGGAATCAATAGCAAGATCTGACCTTTATTAATATAATGAGAAAGAACCGGATACAAGAGTGAGGACGATCTGAAATGCTCAACAGATGGCTCCCATAAACATAATAAGAGCTACTACAAAATTCTCTCGGAAAGAAATGAAAGCCTCTAAAGGTTGAATACACAATGAAGATCAGTACAAAAGAGATTTGTGTTGTATGGAGTGCAAAACCCCCAACTGGATAGGTCACGCTCTGTTGGAAGACTAGATACTCTCAACAATTTGGCGCTGCTTCCAAAGACCACCAAACCCTCTAATGAATATGCCAAACTGTAGATCGGGCAAATGCAAGGACAACTCAGGTGCTCAAATCTTCAAGATCCCTCTCAAAGTCATGGATCTAACCTCCCTCAAGGGAATGGTGCACCCCCCTGGATGCCTGAAACCCTAGATAATTTGGCCTACCTTATAGATGCCTCAAAATGCTCCACAGAACCACTAGAATGATAGATCAGGGCTTGGTTACCTCCCTAGTGAAGTCCCACGTGAAATGATGAAGATCTGATCTATCAAATGGCTGAAATCACTTTCTGAAGTGTGCTCCTCTCCTCCAATTCGTCCAATGCATCCAATAAATCAAATGGCACATAAAAATCCTTTGAAATGCACTAGATCTAATGGCCAACACCCTACAATGAAAACCCAGGTTCTAGGATCTCCAGAAGCCCTGCCAATCACCTGGAATGAACTTCCCGCAATGGATGGCGCGACCTTCTTGTTAGAAACCCCCAATGGTGCGCCCTCCCTCTCTTCCTGTGACTATGGTTGGTGTAGAACCCTCCAACATTGAGTAGATCTAAACTAGAATGGTGTGGGGGAGTATTGCATCCTTTATACCAAGCTTGGGACAAGCTAGGTGGAATCTTTCACCATTGAATCGTCCTCTAAGGTTTGTTAAGTCAAAAACCCCCAAGATATGGGATCACTAGCTAGAAGCTAGATATCAAAAGATAATTATACATGAATGAGAGAATAGAGGCCTGGTCCAGATGGATATCGGTGGCCACCCACCTTTTCCAACTGGCTCAAAACAGTTTTCTGACAATTTTGGCAATTTACTATTTTTAGCAGTTTTAACTTCCGGGGCCATTTTGAGGGCCTAAATGAAGGTTTTTCGGGATCAAGCTCCTCATTGATAGTCGAAGTCATGATTGAGCCCCCAAAATGAATCTCCTCGATGATACCTTTCCAACAGGATATCACACGCCTAAAACGAAGATCGTATGCAAAAGTTATGACCCCAGGAAGTCGATGTACTAATTTACCCAAACAGGGCCCACACGATTTTTGGCGCTTCATCTCCTAGGGTTAGGTTTTTGGATGTATAGGGTTTTTTGCATTCTTGTTTATTGTAAAAAGGCCTTTAGAACCTCATTGGAATCTTCTTCTTGCGAATGCACGCAACCGTCACATCTCTTCTCAGAGATAAGTCACCACCATTCTAGCAAGCTTGTTTCCACTGCATTTTACAGTTTCAGCTTATTTCAGAAAACTAGTTTTACTGTATCTCTGTTATTTTGTGTTAAGCACCTGTTAATAATCTATATTCATTTCGTTCTACTCATAAAATCTGGATCAGTGGTATCAGAGCGGTCTACTCTTTTTCGTCTTAATGCATGTCCCCAACGAGGTCGGAGTACAAAGAGTTGGGTCTCGAGCTTGTTTCTCTTGACGACAGAAGCTCTCACACGCCCAAGCGACCTCTCATGGCAGGAAAAAAGAAATATGACAGGGCAGGAGATCTTTTCAAACTATTGATTGAGGAAGCCCTCACGCAACAGAGGAACGAGATGATGGATAGTTTCATGCAAATCCTTCGGCAGCTACCAACAAGAAACGCATCTTCTTCGAACGGAGGCGTCGCCCCCTTCAAGGTAAAAATAAACTTTGATATTCCTATATTTGAAGGTCAAATAGATGCAAATGTTGTAGACAAGTGGTTGAATCTACTAGAAGGGTATTTTTCTGTCCATAACTTTTCAAATAGAGAAAATATTACTTTTGCGCTCCTCAAAGTCATTCCCCATGTCAAAGATTGGTGGGAAAATTTCTGTGAGAAAAAAGAAACAGAGGAAACCTCACTATTTTCAGTCACGGCCACCTAGGAATCCTCCAGGGATGCTATTAAGGAACAATACTACCCTGTCGGAAGTTATGATGACCTGTATACCAAATGGACCACACTGCGGCAAGAAAGAGACCAAGCAATGCTAGATTTCACAAATATCATCCATACCTTATGCACCAAGCTGGGTATCAAAGATTCATAGCGACATATGGTTCTCACGTATCATGGTGCTCTGCATAGATACATCCCGATAGAAATGGAATTTCTGGACATCTTATCCTTGGGCACGACCTACTGATATGTCATCAAAATCGAGCAGAAGCTCAAACAAAAGACATGGCAATTTGGGCCTAGGAACCCCTCACAACAAAAGTCGGGAAATGGCGACCCCAACCCACAAAACAAAGGACAGAGAAAATATGGACAGTATCAGTACAACTAGTCCAAGCCACAAGCAAAGAAGGACACCGAAAAGATAAAGAAAGATATCGGGAAGTGGTGCGACTTCCATAAGAGCCCTTGGCATAACATTGTTGACTTCTACTCAAAGCATTCATTGGTGACCAAAGTGAAAGCCTCTGAATCAAATGAGGATTCTAACTCTGATCCAGAACCAGAAAGGGGAAGATGGATCATTGACGCAGAACCTAGTGTCGTTGTTGCTACCACCAAGCTCTAGCCTGGTGAACTAGAGAAGCCAGAAGAAGGAGAGTGCCTCTTCAATTCACAGGTGTGGGTAAAAGGCACCACGTTGCGCTTCATCATTGATAGCGGTAGCTAGAAGAACCTCATCTCAGCAGAGATCATGAAGCGGCTCACCCTGCCAACAATGCCGCACTCACAACCCTACACCATTGGAAGGCTCTGCCAAGGAAGCGATCTTCGCGTCAGCCAACAGTGTCGATTGTCGTACGGAATCAAGCCCTTCAAAGACGAGGTATTATGTGATGTTGTTCCTCTCAAATTTTGTGATGTTCTTTTAGGCCAACCTTATTTATGGAAACGTTATGATGTATATGAGTCTAGGCCTCGTAGTATTATTATTACTTTGAACAGGAAATTGTGCAAGATACCCAAGGCAGTCCCACCTAGTGTTATTTCCTTGATCTCTGCTAAGAACTGTGGGAAGGTCATCTCTCAGATGGGGAAGTTTGTATTCTTCGTGATTCACTCTCAGAATAAGTGAAAGATCACCACAAAATCCAGGGTCTCTACGGCCGACCTCTCCACACAGCATAAGCAAGTAGATAAGGTTGTGGAAGAATACTCAGATATCTTCTCCTCACCTACAAGGGTACCTCTGCACTATGAAGTCAAGCACCCCATCGATCTAACCCCCAGTGCACCACTGCACAATGGGCCAGTCTATCTCCTTTCTTTGTTAGAGAACGAGGATATCAAGCGACAGATCCAATAACTGATCCACAAGGGGCACATCTGTCCCATATTATCACCTTGCAGGAGCCCAATCATGTTGGTACAGAAGGAATATGGAACCTGGTGACTCTATATTGATTATCGGGCTCTGAATAAAATCATAGTCAGAAACCGGTACCCGATTCCCTGAATCGATGACCTCCTTGATCAACTCATGGGGGCCAAATACTTAAGTAAGATTGATCTAAAGTTTATCTACCACCAAGTCCTGATAGAATAGACAAATGTATGGAAGACTGCCTTCAAGTCAAAGGAAGGCCTTTTTGAATGGTTGGTCATGCCTTTTGGTTTGACAAATGCTCCAGCCACTTTCATGACGATGATGGATGATATCCTGCAACCATTCACCAATACTTTTGTAGTGGTGTATCTAGATGACATTCTAATTTATAGCAAGACTTGGGTCGAACACTTGCAACATATTTAACAGGTTCTGCACACCCTGGGACAGCACAAGTTATACGCCAACTTGGAAAAATGCTCCTTCAGCATGGATAGGGTCCATTACCTGGGATACATCATTGATCAACATGGCATACATGTGGATCCAGCCAAGATCCAAGTCATCTGTGACTGGCCAGCCCCAACAACACTCACTGAGCTTCGGAGCTTCTTGGGCCTTGACAATTTCTACCGCAGGTTCATGTTGGGATTCTACCACATTGCATGGGCCCTCAACCAAATAAACAAAGGTGGTGGTAAGGTGAAATTTGTGTGGGGTTGGTCCCAACAACAAGCGTTCGATGATTTGAAGCAACGCTTGTGCTCAACCCCAGTACTTTCACTACTAGACCTGCAACATCACTTTGAAATCGAGACATATGCTTCAGACTATGTTGTGGATGTCGTTCTCACTCAGCACGGCCACCCCATGGCCTATCATAGTGAGACACTATCAGATATTTTTCATACTTATGACAAAGAAATGTACTCCATTGTACAAGCCTACCTCCAGTGGAGACATTACATTCATGGGAAGGAGACAGACATTCACATTGATCATAAGCCATTGCAGTTCATACAGACACAGGGAAAATTGTAGAATGACCGCCACCAAAATTTTTCCACATACTTGCAGCAATTCCACCTCAACATCAAGTATAAAACAGGAAGCATAAATCGTGTCGTTGATTGCCTCAGCAGATCTCTAGTCGCGACACTCACCACGGTGCTAAACTCTTGAAGCCATGAGACATTTGGATGGCCCCAACTCTATGAGACAGACCCTGACTTCGCCACCACCTACCAGATGTTGGGTGAAAATGCAGTTGTCTATAATTTCCATCTTCATGATGGGTTGTTGTGTTTTCTGGGCCATATCTGTGTTCCATCAAGTGAGCAAGCGAAGTTGATCTGGGAAGCCCACTACAGTCGAGTGGCAGCACACTTCGGCGTTGAAAAAACAGTGGCTATGCTACAGAAACATTTCTACTGGCCAAAACTTCGACAGGAGGTCAGCAAGTATATCAGCTCCTGCACTGCCTGTGCTATTGCCAAACCGACCACTAAGAAACAAGGATTGTACACCCCTCTTCCTACTCCTAACAGGCCATGGGAATCCATCTCAATGGACTACAAGTGGGGCCTCCCTTCCGCCAAGCGGGAAAATGACTATGTTTTTGTGGTTGTTGATCGCTTTTCTAAGATGGCGATTATGGTTGCCTGCAAGAAGAGCATCAGAGTAGAGGCCACTACCAAGCTCTTCTTTGAACGCGTCTGGGTACATTTTGGAATCCCACAAACCATTGTCTCAGATTGGGATAGTCAATTTATCATCACATTTTGGTCAAGCCTCTGGTCACTGCTGGACACCAAGCTCACCAAATCCCCGGCCTTCCACCCCCAGATAGATGGCCAAACCAAGGTTGTAAATCAAATGATTGTGCATATCCTTCACATTATAATTCAAATCACCCTTGCATATGGGATGAGAGCCTTCCCTATGTCCATCACAGCTACAACCGAACCCTACATAGCTCAACCGGCCACAGCCCCTTTTAGGTGGGGATGGGATTCCAGCCATTGGGTCCCATAGATGTTGCACTTCCCCTTGCGGTCACCTCGATTGAATCATCTCCTTCTCCAACTGAAGCTGACAAATCCACCCGGTTCATTGAGTGGATCCAGCACATCCGCCAACAAGTTCATGATATCCTACAGAAGTCCAATGACAAGTATAAACAATGCCATGATCAACATCGAGTGCCACATAAGTTTTAGGTGGGCGACAAAGTTTGGTTGCACTTGCAGAAAGAACGGCTTACAGGACCCCATCGGAAGCTTTGCCCACTTCGTTATGGGCCATACACTATCACCAAGGACTTGGGGGATAATTATTTTTAGCTCAACATTCCTCCCTTCCTTGGCTTGCACCCAGTGTTCAACGTGGATCTCCTTCGCCCTTATTTCCCACCATTATTGGAGACCTCAGAAGTAGCAGAACAATTGACACCAACAGATATCCACCCTAGCTACATACAACATGCATCCGTTGATCATATTGTGGACACATAGATCAAGGGCACTTGACAACAAAGGATCCATCTTTATCGATTCGTCAAAGCAGGGCAGCTCCTGCACCAAGGCAAGTGGCTCACCCAGGGCCAAATTCAGCAGAAATATCCTCATCTGATGGGGGACCTCAATGCAATGGATACCATTTCTTTCTAAGGAGGGAGGATTTATCAATATGGATATCGATGGCCACCAACCGTTTCCAACTAGTTCAAAACAGGTTTCTGACAATTTTGGCAATTTACTATTTTTACCAGTTTTAACTTCCGGGGCCATTTTGAGGGCCTAAATGAAGGTTTTTCGAGATCGATCTCCTCAATGATAGTAAAAGAAATGATTGAGCCCCAAAAATGAATCTCCTTGATGATACCTTTCCAGCGGGCTATCACACACCTAAAACGGAGATCATATGCAAATGTTACGACCCCGTGAAGTTGATGTACTAACTTACCCAAATGGGGCCCACGTGACTTTGGGCGCTTCATCTCCTAGGGTTAGGTTTTTGGATGTCTAGGGTTTTGGGAATTCTTGTTTATTGTAAAAAGGCCTTCAGAGCCTCATTGGAATATTCTTCTTGCGAATGCACACAGCCGTCACATCTCTTCTCAAAGATAAGCCGCCACCATTCCAGCAAACTTGTTTCTGCTGCATTTTACAGTTTCAGCTTATTTCGTTATTGAATAGAAAACCAGTTTTATTGTATCTCTATTATTTTGTGTTAAACACATGTTAATAATCTATATTCATTTCGTTCTGCTCATAAAATTCGGATCAGTGGTATCAGAGCAGTCTGCTCCTTTTCATCTCAATGCATGTCCCCAACGAGGTCGGAGTACAAAGAGTTGGGTCTCGAGCTTGTTTCTCTTGAGGACAGAATCTCTCGCATGCCCAAGTGACCTCTCATGGTAGGAGAAAATAAATATGATGGGGTAGGATATCCTTTGAAACTATTGATTGAGGAATCCCTCACGCAACAGAGGAACGAGATGATGGATAGTTTCGTGCAAATCCTTTGGCGACTACCAATAGGCAATGCATCTTCTTCGAACGGAGGTTTCGCCCCCTTCAAGGTACAAATAAACTTTGATATTCCTATATTTGAAGGTTATATAGACGCAGATGTTGTAGACAAGTGGTTGAATCTACTAGAAGGGTATGTTTTTTTCCATAACATTTCGAATAGAGAAAAGATTACGTTTGCGCTCCTCAAAGTCATTCCCCATGTCATAGATCGGTAGGAAACTTTCTCTGAGCAAAAGGAAACAAATGAAACCTCATTATTTTCAGTCATGGCCACCTAGGAATCCTTCAAGGATGTTATTAAGGAACAATACTACCCTATGGGAATTTATGACGACTTGTATACCAAATGGACCACACTGTGGCAAGAAAGAGAATAAGCAGTGCCAGATTTCACAAATATCTTCCATACCTTGCGCACCAAGCTGGGTATCAAATATTCAAAGCGACATCTAGTGCTCAAGTATCGTGGTGCTCTACATAGATACATCCAGACTGAAATGGAATTTATGTACATCTCATCCTTGGGCGTGGCCTACTGATATGTCATCAAAATCGAGTAGAAGCTCAAACAAACAATGTGGAAATTTAGGCCTGGGAAACCCTCACAACAAAAGCCAGTAAAGGGGGGGCCCAACCCATAGAAAAAAGGACAGAGCAAAGATGGATAGTATCAGGACAACCAGTCCAAGCCATAAGAAAAGAAGGACACCGGAAAGACAAAGAAAGACACCGGGAAGTGGTGTGACTTCCATAAGAGCTCTTGGCATAACACTGTTGATTGTCGCTCAAAGCAGTCGTTGGTGGCCGAAGTGAAATCTTCTAAATCAAATTCAGATTCTGACTCTGATCCAGAACCAGAAAGGGAAATATGAATCATTGACATCTAACCAAGTGCCACCGTTGCTACCACCAAGCTCCAGCCTAGTGATCCAGATGAGCCAGAAGAAGGAGAGTGTCTCTTCCATTCACAGATGTGGGAAAAAGGCACCCCGTTGCACTTCATCGTTGATAGTGGTAGCCAGAATAACCTCATATCAGCATATGTCGTCAAGCGGCTCACCCTGCCAACAATGCCACACCCACAACCCTACACCATTGGATGGCTCCTCTAAGGAAGCGATCTCTGCGTCAGCCAACAGTGTCTATTGTCGTACATCATCAAGCCCTTCAAAGACGAGGTATTATGTCATGTTTCTCCTCTCAAAGTTTGTAATTTTCTTTCGGTCCAACCTTATTTATGGAAACATCATGTTGTATATGAATCTAGGCCTCGTAGTGTTATTATTACTTTGAACAGGAAATTGTATAGGATACCCGAGGCAGTCCCACCTAGTGTTATTTCCTTGATCTCTGCTAATAAATGCAGGAAGTTCATCTCTCAGACGGGGAAGTTTGTTTTCTTCGTGATTCGCTCTCAAAATAAGCGAAAGATGACAACCACATCCAGGGTCTCTAAAGACGACCTCTCCACACATCAGAAGCAAGTAGCTAAGGTCATGGAAGAATACTCGGATATCTTCTTCTCACCTACAGGGGTACCTCTGCAATGCTAGGTCAAGCACCCCATCGATATGACCCCCGGTGCATTGTTGCCCAATGGGACAATCTATCGTCGCTCTTTG